>PISX010005435.1:0-107853 GCA_004024625.1 Mellivora capensis
ATAAATAAATAAATAAATAAAATAAATAGTGATAATTCCTATTTCATTTAATCAAAATGAGAATATTTGTAAACCACCTCAGTACAGGGCCTCCTACCTAGCATACTCAGTAAACCATCAGAGTATTAATTCTAACTTCTTTCTCCTGAAAAATAATCTGATAAATAGCATTTGGATTTCAGTTCCAGATCTCAAAAGTTGACTTGATCCCTAATGTCACTCAGAGTCATATAAATAGTGCCTAGAGTAGGGCAGCCATCAATAGCAGTGGTTTGATGAAGAAATACAGTCAGAGTTCCGATTTGAGGATCCAGAAACTACTTTCCCCTCATAAAGTCCTAGGAATAGAAGCAGGAGTCGTCTCTGCAGGCACCCTTCTACCTTTTGAGGAGTAGGAGTGAATAAACCCACACACCTAAGCCAGTGGTGGTGGCTCTGGTTACCTGGGGACAGAGCTTTCGCGGGGCGCTAGCAAGGAGATTGAAGATGAGAAATGAGGTTCCTTTGTTAGGGACGTGCTGAAACAGCACACACGTGCTCTCAGGGAAGATGCATAAAGGAGAGTGTAAAGTACAGGGCAGGGGTGATGGGTGCAATAGAAGTTCTGACTGAAAAAAAAAAAACCAAACCCACATTGAGATACCACCTTACACCAGTGAGAATGGCAAAAATTAACAAGGCAAGAAACAGTAAATGTTGGAGAGGATGTAGAGAAGGGAAACCCTCTTACACTGTTGGTGGGAATGCAAATTGGTGCAGCCACTTAAGAAAACAGTGTGCAGGTTCCTCAGGAAGTTGAAAATAGAGCTATCCTAGAACCCAGAAATTGCACTACTGGGTGTTTACCCCAAAGATACAGATGTAGGGAAATAAAGGGGCACCTGCACCCCAATGTTCATAGCAGCAGTGTCCACAATAGCCAAACTGTGGAAAGAGCCTAGACGTCCATCAACAGATGAATGGATAAAGAAGATGTGGCCCATAAATACGATGGAATATTAGTCAGCCATCAGGAAGGACGAATACCTATCATTTGCATCAACATGGATGGGACTGGAGGAGATTATGCTGAGTGAAATAAGTCAAGCAGAGAAAGTCAATTATCATATGGTTTCACTTACTTGTAGAACATAGGGAATAGCATGGAGGATATTAGGAGAAGGAAGGGAAGAATGAAGGGGGGAAGTCGGAGCAGGAGACGAACCACGAGGGACTTGTAGACTCTGGGAAACAAACTAAGGGTTTTAGAGGGGACGGTTGTAGGCGAAAGGGTGAGCCTGGTGATGGGTATTAGGGAGGGCACGTACTGCAATGAACACTGAGTGTTATACACAAACAAAGAATCATGGAACGCTATATCAAATACTAATGACGTACTGTGTGGTGACTAACATAATAAAAATAAATACATAAATAAATAAAAACCAATACCAAACATGCCGACTATACACTATTTCAAGAAATCACTCTTGGCATTTTGTTGAAATTAGATAATGAATTCATCACATTTCATAATCCCAGCCTTGTTTATTTTAAGAGAACTAACTGGATTTCTAATGGTTTGTCTTCATGTGACATAAGTTAGTACAAACAGTGAAGGCCATTTGTCAGCAAACCCATGTTAGAACTTTAATGATTATAGAAATTGAAGAACACTGAAAATATATCTGGTATTTCTGACTACTTGTTTTAGGATGCCCATAATAAAACTTCAGCCATGTAGTTCTTTGTGGTCAGTATTTTTAGAAATAAAGTGGTGTGGGGCACCTGGGTGGCTCAGTCTGTTAAGCATCTGATCCTTGACTTCCACTCAGGTCATGGTCTCAGGATCAAGAGACCACTCACAATCACTCTCTCTCTCGAATAAAAATAAATCTTAAAAAACAACAACAGCAAAACCTGTTTCTATGAGAACATCTTACGTTCTCATCTGTGAGAACATCTTTGTCTTATGTTTCCACTGAAACCACTGGGAAAAAACCCTTTCTGGTCCATGTAAACATCATACACACAGACACACTACATGTATTTTATGTGATCAGCTTTTCCTCATTTTGGTAATGCAGATACTTGAGAAGTTAGTAAAATAATCTTCTGAATTAACAAACACAACAGGCAATATTACAAATAAAAACTCTAAAAATTCAAATTTTTTCCCCAATGTGAAATCTGATCAGTTTGCTATCTATTCTTTTTCCAGTAATAAAAACTGTAATGGTTGAAAATACATATTGAAGGAAGAAGGATTTCCTTAAGGTTAAAATGCTTCTGTTATATGTAAAAACATTTATCCAAAAATATTAGACACTGTGTTCTTTTAGGATTAAACCTCTAATTTGTCTAAATGCAGAAAATTATCTGTGGTATAGGGAGATCTGAAGAACAACTATCCCCTTGATATTAAATTCTTTAAATGTTAAAGCTTTTCCTTTCTCATAGGCAACCTCAAGAGCTACTTTTCTATTCTAATCTCGATAGTAAGAAGGAAAAAACTGTTTTTCTTCCAGGCACTCAGTTTGTCTTCCAATATTTATACCAAAATTTTCCTCACAAAGGAAATGTTTAATTAAAAAAAAGCTCTAAATTGATCTACAAATGATTAGGAAATACTAAAAATACTGATTAGAGACAAATAAGAATAAGAGAAAAAGCCATTTATTTTTAAATTAAATGCTATACCTGCATTAACAAAATATTGAATATAATCTTCAGAATGTCTTTTGAACTTGGCCATAATACATCAGTAACTGACACTGAAAATATTTATTTGGAGGTTATTATCTTTAATGTAAATAAACTTTCTTTGTGTACTTAACATCTTTATATAATGCTGATACACAGATAGTAGAACTACGTAAAACATGGTTCACATTTTATCAATCATATTCATTGACACTGCACTTGCATTAAAATACGAATTCACATTAAAAAAAAGAAATAGCAACATATTATGAAAGGCTATATTTTCTGGACTGTAAAATTAAAATGAAACTGATCAACAAACCTACATAGTGTCCTCATCCCTCCTGAGGTATGTGCTATTGAGGAAATGAGATGGCACACCTCTGAAGGGGTTATGAATCCACTGGTCCTTAACATTTGTGGGTTTATAGACTTGACAGTACTCATATATGCTACAGACCTCTTCTCAGAAAAAAAAAAAAAATGTGTGCACATGGACAGAAAATGTAACCAACGATTTTAGGAGCTTCACAGACCCTCTGAACACCGAACCTTTACCCTTACACACACCTGTTATTCACTGGCTGTTTGCATGGTGACCCAAAGGTCCAGGGCTTGTGGTCATTTGTCATTTTGCTGGGGCACTCAGTTAGGTCACACTAAAATGAAGCTGGAAGGCCGATGTGAAGTAGCGAGTCACCCAGTTAGTGGAGGAGCCTGGCGTTCCCATCTCAGTTTGACGCTGGCAGCTTTATAGCTCATCATCAGCCGAATAATTATCAGGAAGTGCTTTAGTGGTAATCATTAAAGTATTCTGAAGGTCTCTGAATTTCTCATAATAAAAAGGCTTCACTCTGCTTTTATATATCCTAAGGCTCCTCAACAAGTTATATCATGATTATTCTCTAAAAAAAAGCAGGCTTATAAAAGATAACAAACCGATAAAAAAATAAAATATTTTATCTCCATAGTCATTCAGTAACATATTTATTAAATCCCTACTTTGTAGAAGGTACTTCCTAGTCGTGTAGTTTACAGAAATAAAAAAGATACATATGCAGTCTTCTAAGAGCATTCAGGATTATGCACTAAGTTTATATTTTTTAAGATTTATTTGAGAGAGAGAGAGCATGTGCATTGTGTGCACAGGAGCGGGGAAGGGGGAGAGAAAGAGACAGAATCTCAAGCAGACTCCCTGCTGAACAGGGAGCCGTATTTGGGGCTTGATCCCAGGACTCTGAGATCATGACCTGAGCTGAAACCAAGAGTGAGCTGCTTAACTGACGGAGCCACCCAGGCGCCCTATCATAGAAATAGTTTTTAGAGCATTAGGTAATGTATTTATTGAAGACCCATATTTTCACCAAAATTACTATAAACAGCATAATTAATCACCAGTACATTTTGTGCATGTCTAGCATGGAACTTTCTAAAGAAGATATAAATTAAACATCAGTTCTGAATTGTAATTTTGTTCAAGTTTTCATTATCTTTTATAATTCCTGTGTTATAAGCTGAAGTACAAAAAGGTACTCCCACAAAGATTTGGGGAGGGATAGGTTTTAATAGATCCTTTTAAACTTACTTTTGACTGCACACATTCATTAGCCGTTAAGAAACAATGACAGGGGCTCCTGTGTGGCTCAGTGGGTTAAAGCCTCTGCCTTCAGCTCAGGTCATTATCTCAGGGTCCTGGGATCGAGCCCCACATCGGGCTCCCTGCTCGGTGGGGAGCCTGCCTCCCTGCTACCCCGCTCTGCCTGCCTCTCTGCCTACTTGTGATCTCTGTCAAATAAATAAATAAAATATTTTTTAAAAAAGAAAGAAACAATAACATATATTTTTATGAAAGGGTTTTTTAATTCTGAAAGTAATAGATGGCCTTATAGAAGATTTAGAAAATACTGATAAGTATAAAGAAGGAACGAAAACCTCCCCAATTCCACGACCCCAAATCAACCACTCTTAACAGTAAACTCCTTACAGATACTCATGACTGCATAGATTTCGGTTGTTTACAAGTTAACATTAGTAAAAACAGTTTTGCCTTGCACAGTTTTGAAGCATACTTACTAATGAAAAGACACAATTTTCTAGATAAGTTGACCCAACTTAGTAATTGAAATTAGCAGGTCTTTATTTGGACCTTAAGAACAGTACGTGGGCTGGCTGTGGGAGTTTCCCTGATGCGGGTTTGGTGTATTTTTTCTGGAAGCAGAGAAAGTGGAGGCATAGGAAGCAGTCCCTTATGAGACAGGGTGGAACAAAGAATAGACACTGGGAGAACCCTTTGGGGCCAGTGTGGGTTATAGAGTAATAAGGGTTGAAAAAAAAACTTGCATTCAGTTTTTTGTCATGAGGACAATTTAACTAGCCTTGATTAAGGGCTTTGACTGTTCCCTGACATGAACCTTCTTGGAGAGTGTTATGGACTCACTTGTTTCCCCAAAATTCATATGCTGAAGCCCTAGCCCCTGATGTGATCATATTTAGAGATAGGTCCTTTAAAGAGGTAATTATAGTTAAATGAGGTCATAAGAGTGGGTCCCTAATCCAATATGACTAGTGTCCTTTTAAGAAGGGATACATTTGGGTGCCTGGGTGACTCAGTGGGTTAAGCCTCTGCCTTCAGCTCAGGTCATGATCTCAGGGTCCCAGGATCGAGTCCTGCATCGGACTCTGCTCAGCAGGGAGACTGCTTCCCCCTCTCTCTCTGCCTGCCTCTCTGCCTACCTGTGATCTCTCTCTCTGTGTCACAAAAATAAATAAATTCTTAAAAAAAAAAAAAAAGGGGATACATTTGCACAAAAGAAGCCATGTGAAGACAAAGCAAGAAGAGGGGTGACCTGCAAGCCAGGGAGAGAAGCCTCAGTGGTAACCAACCCTGCCTTGTGATTCTTTCATTCCACTCTGTTCTTACCTGGAAGAGGTAGGCATCATAGAATAATTAACTTGGGGAATGTTAGGGGATGATAGGAATGTATTTGTATGGGTCAGAGTTTCTGAGTGGATGGCCTTGGCCTGTGGTGGGAGAAAGACAAGTATTGCTAAGTTATTGCTAAGGATCCATTGACCTCTATTAAACCCAAACATTATCTAAACACTGAAAAAATAATACAGCATGTATCTGTTATTTCAGATTTTCATATACTCAGTTATTTCGTAACTCATCTACATCACCAACTGAACCATTAGGTTTTTGAATTTGTGGCACATTTGGTTGTTATTCTTTTTAAGCAACAGGTAGTAAGAGTGTATATGTCTTGTCCCATGGGCGTCTGTAAAGGGTTTTGTTTTCTGTTTTTGTTTTTTCTAAAGAGACTGTCTTCTAAATTAAAAACCAACCCCTTTATCTTCCTGGTGATAGATACTCAGGTTTTTACAGCTGGTCAGTCACAGACCCCTTGTAGGAGGCTTTGTTTTCAAGATCCCTTAGAAATGCTATGAAAAAGACTCCTTAGATTTACAATACTAATTACTGGTGTTGAACTTTGAAAAAGTACAGATACCTGCATCTCTTGACTGTGGGCTCTGTATAGATTGAAAGTCATATCATTGCTTTCAGAAGTTACAGGATAGCCTTTGTTTTTATAAAATTGTTCTTAAATTAAAAAAAAAAAGTTACGTACTTTTCAATTTAGTAAGCTGTGCTTGAGGTGGCTCTGCTCATGGTTTCAGATATTACGTTTTAGATCTCAGGGTAGATTTTTGGAATCCTTTATTTTTTGAGATTTTTTTTTTTTCCTGACCAGAGGAAAAAGAACTAGATAGATAAATAGATGGAAAGACAGACAGACAGTTCAACCAGAAAACAAAAACAAAACCAAATCTACATAGCAGGTTTGCGAGAGGATGTACTGTGCTGGGTCCCGTGAAAGGTGTGCATCCTTCAGTGACCATATGGGTGTGGGGATGCCTGGTGGACAGCCAGCATCGACTGTGTGACTGTGTTCCAAATAGATACGTGATCAAGGGAAGAAAACTTGTTAATGCTCCCTGGGGTATTAAGGAGTTGGGGGGAAGACACAGAGTACAATTAAGAAGAAATCGTGGTGTCTGTCTAGGGATAATTAAGCTCAATTTAAGCCTGTTATTCTATTTTTGTGAAAATGTTCCTGAAGTAGAAAGGAATAAATAGTATGGCAGTTTATATGGATCTTAAGAAAGGTTAGTTTTGACAGTTGGAATTAAATTTTAATAGTTTAATTTGGAAATCTACTTATCCTGAAATCTCTGTTGGTAAAAACATGGAAACCTGTAATACAGGTTAGAATTATTTCAGTTAACAATTATGGTTTCCATACCCATTAGACTCTCAAACTCTTATTTTCCAAAGGATTTTAAATGGACTCATTGAGTCATCTAGTTAAATGGGAATATGCTTTTAAAAGTAGAATAGTCTCCTTGTAGTCATAAAGTTGACACAGTGCTTTATGAGCAAATTTAATGTTCTATTCAGGAACATGAGGTTGGACAGAAAGGTAACCTTAAAGAAATTATCTCAGTTATTCATTCTGACCTTTTTTTTCCCACAAAAGTAACTAGAATTCAAAAGAACACAACACTTTTTTTACATTACAATTTTTTTAGTTGACTGGTATCTGCAGATTGCTGTGAATTAGACTATATGGAATATTTAACAGTATTTTGTGTTAGTTTAGTTTTGTCTGTGTCTGTTATTCCTTTCAAGTTGACACTTTTCACTGTATTTCTGCTGTCCGCCTATAAATTATATGTTACAAGTCTTTTTTTTTTTTTGTTACAAGTCTTTATAGGAATCAGATGTATTCTATATTAAATGATTTTTTGTTTGACAGAGAGACAGCGAGAGAGGGAATACGAGCAGGGGGAGTGGGAGAGGGAGAAGCAGGCTTCCTGCCTAGCAGGGAGCCCGATGTGGGGCTCGATCCTGGGGCCCCAGGATCATGACCCTGAGCGGAAGGCAGATGCTTAATGACTGAGCCACCCAGGTGCTCCAATTGATTTTTTTTTTTTAAGGGAAAAAAAAAAGAAACAGGAGGAAATGAAGTCTAGGAACTACTTTGGAAATGTCAGTGCATTTCTACTTAGTAATGAGGAGTGCAAAATAAGTTAAATTTATATACCAAGGAAAAGAGCTTTCTCTACAAAATAATATGTGAAGCAAGAAATAATGAGTATGCTTATCCATATTTTACCTGCATGACATTTATTCAACAAATATTTATTGAGTTTCAAACTAGATTCTAGTGACTTTCCTACGGTCTGGGAATATATTTGCAAATATTGGTGAATCAGATATTTCATTTAAAATTAGAAATTTTAGGGGTGCCTGGGTGGCTCAGTGGGTTAAAGCCTCTGCCTTCGGCTCAGGTCATGATCCTGGGGTTCAGGGATTGAGCCCCACATCGGGCTCCCTGCTCTGCAGGGAGCCTGCTTCTTCTCTCTTTCTCTGCCTGCCTCTCTGCCTACTTGTGATCTCTGTCTGTGAAATAAATAAATAAAATATTTCTTTAAAAATTAGAAATTTTAGGAGTTCTAGGAAGGAGAAACTCATGGTACGTTCAGAGCACAGTGCAGGAAGCCTTAACCTAGACCAGGGAACCTCAGGAAAGATCTAAGCTGAGACATGAACTGAAACTGTATGGTTGAATCAGAGCCAGAGAGAGACAGAGAAAGGGTTTGGAGAGAATGTAGTAGGCAGTGGGAAGAGGATGTTCAGAAACTCTAAAGAGACAATGATGTATTGTAGGGAACTCTTAAAGTTAAGTTCATGATCACTGGCATGCAGGCAGTGATAGGAGGCAAAGCCAGACTGGAGTGATTCAAAAAGCAACACTTGAAATCATCTGATTAAAATTAAGTACTCAGTGGAGGCTTAAGATTGAAGGTATTACGCTCGGTGCTCCTTACCTAATTGCTTCAAGCATTTTTATGTTTCTGAGAGGTGAACTCATTGTACATTTTTTTTTAAGAGAAGCATGTATTAGAAGTACTGTTATAAGTCTTTGGAAGTGGTTTTACTATTTAAGTTTTTGCTGTGGAACATTTTAAGAACAAATCATTTTGAGCTTCCATCTCCAGGTCTCTTCACTTATGATCTTCCTTTTGGTTCTTAAATCCAAGGAAATCTAAGGAAACTGAGTTTGGAAGTTTAACTGAACCACCCCCCCACCTTTTTTTTTTTTTTTTTTTTTTTTTTCAAATTGAACTCATACTTTTTCACTGAGAAATACTCCACAAGTCTTGCTGCTCAAGTAAGTCATTGATCTGTATGAGGACTTTGGTAGGGAACTTACTTTAAGTTTGTTCAGTAGAATTGGAAGGATGTAGATAGGAACCACTTCTGTTTTACTCATCATATCCCCCAATGCCCAGCCATTTCCTGGTCTGTCATCAATGCTCTATAAATATTTGCTCATTGAAGGAGTACTAAATTATATTTTTGTTTTAATGCCTGCTCAGTGTCTTATGGTTCCATGGTTCTGTGATAAAATCTAGTCCTATGTTGGATAAAGTGCTACAATATGACTTGAGTCATCTTCTTTTATATTTAAACATAAGATGGAGAATATTATTTTAACATTTTATATATCACATAGGACTTAGTATGTGAATCTTCAGCTTATGAGGCTCTTGTTGAAGTCATTGTGAGGGTGATTTTTTTTTCTAAGATTTTATTTATTTATTTGACAGACAGAGATCACAAGTAGGCAGAGAGGCAGGCAGAGAGAGAGGAAGGGAAGCAGGCTCCCTGCCGAGCAGAGAGCCCTATGCGGGGCCTGATCCCCTGACCCCGGGATCATGACCTGAGCTGAAGGTAGAGGCCTTAACCCACTGAGCCACCCAGGCATCCCTGTGAGTGTGATATTAAGAAGAAATTCGTTGTAGAATAAAATGAATAAGAATTGTATTGTTGGGACGCCTGGGTGGCTCAGTTGGTTAAGCAGCTGCCTTCGGCTCGGGTCATGATCCCAGCGTCCTGGGATCGAGTCCCACATCGGGCTCCTTGCTCGGCGGGGAGCCTGCTTCTCCCTCTGCCTCTGCCTGCCACTCTGTCTGCCTGTGCTCACTCGCTCTCTCTCCCTCTCTCTCTAACAAATAAATAAATTAAAAAAAAAAAAGAATTGTATTGTTCACAAAGTTTTATACTTTAGCTGTACAGGGAATCACACAAAGCAGTTATATATTGTAAACTATCACATTTTCATTTGTAGGGAGACCAAGTTTTACTAGTCTTAAACTTTAAAAAAAAAAACCCAAACACTTCATTTTATATGCCATAAGATTTACCCGTAAGTTTAAAATTTAATAATTTTCACCAATTCATAGAATTTTACAACTATCACCACAGTCCAGTCTTAGAATATTTGCATCAGTCTAAAAATTTCCCTTAGGGACCTTTGTGGTCAGTCCTTGTACCCAGCCCTAGACAGTTAGTGATGTGCTATCTGTGTATATAGACTTGTTTTTTTCTGGGGTTTCATAAATATGTGGTCTTTTGTGTCAGAATTCTTTCACTTAATGTCATGTTTTCAAGGTTCCTTGATGTGGAATATATTGGTGGTTGGTCACTTTTTATTGTTTAATAGTATTTCATTGTATAAATACATCAGATTTTGTTTCTGCATCCCACGGTGGGTGGACATTTGGATTTTTTCCAGTTTAGGACTGTTAGGAATAATGCTTCTGTCATATTCACGTGCAAGTCTTTGTATGGACACATGCTTTCATTTCTCTTAGGCTAATATTAGGAGTAGAGTTGGTAACTCATAAATGGTAAGTTTATGTTTAACTGTTTAAGAAATTGCTGGACTCTTCTAATGTGGCTGTACTGTTTTACATTTCCACCAGCCTAGTGAGATGCTGATTTCAGTTTTTCTTCCTCTGTAACAGTTGATAATGTCAGCCTCGAAGACTATAGCCATTCTGTCAGATGTGTAGTGGTATCTAATTGTGGTTTTCAGTTTGCATTTCCTTAAAGACTAATGACGTTGGCCGTATTTTCATGTGCGTGTTAGTCATCTTACATCTTCTGTTGTAGAATGTCTATTAAAATCTTTTGCCCATCTTTCCTGTGTTGTCTTCTTGTTATGAGTTATTGAAATTTTTATATGTCCTAGATACGAGTGCTCTATCAGATTTGCAAATGTTTTCTCCCAGTTTGTGGTGTGTCTTCATTTTCTTAGTGATACCTTTTCAGGAGCAGAACTTTTTAGTTTTGTGGTCCAGTTGATCAAATTTTTCTTTCATTGATTATGCTTTTGGTGTCATTTGTAGGAAATCTTGGCCTAGTCCAACATCAAAACAGATTTTCTCCTATATTTTCTTCCAGAAGGTTTATAGTTTTATAGAGGAAAGAGCAAGGGGTGTTGGGACAGTTAGATAGCCATGTGGTCTGTTCTTTCCTTCAAATAATTCCCTGGTCATACCTTTGTCTGAAATCAATTTATCGTAAATGGAAGGGTTTATCTCTGGACTCTGTTGTGCTGCACTGAGGTAAATGTCCATCTTTAGACCAATACCACATCATCTTGATTACTGTAGCTTTGTAGAGGGTTTTTAAAGCTGGGTTATAAAATTTCTTCTACCTTCCTTTCTTCCTCAAAATCATTTTGCCCATTTTACATTCTTTGCATTTCTGTATATAAATTCTGTATGTTAAGATCAGTTTGGTAGCTTTTAGTGAATAGTTTGTTTTTGTTGGTGAATTTATTGCTAAGTATTTTATTTTTTTAAAAGCTCTTATGAGTAGAATTGTTTTCTCATTTTCACTTTTGAATTGTTTGTAGTATATAAAGATGTAAGTTAACTTTTACTATTGGTCTTGTATCTGTGACTTACCTCAGTGTGTTTATTAGTTCCAGTAGTTTTTGGAGGGGGTGGATTTCTCAGGTGTCTCTATATACAGGATCATGTTGTCTGAGAATGCAAACATTTTACTTGTTTTCAAATGTGTTTGCTTTGAATTTTTCTTTCTTACCTTATTTCACATTCCGGGACTACCCATACATTGATGAACAGAAGTGACTGCAGGATATTTATGTAGTTTGTTTATACTAATCTTTATAGGCTATTATAGTTGTCCTTGGCATTTTGTGTGACCACATCAGTCATGACCATAAGTTGAACTTACTCATCCTATTGATTTTAATAGTACATATATATTTTAAAAGCCTCTAAACATTCAATAAAATTTGAGTGAAATTTCTAGGTATTAACTCATACCTCAGCTTTCCCAGTTTCGTGTTGATAGTTTATACTTCTTTTTTTTTTTTTTTTTTTTTTTTTAAGGGACAGCAAATTTCTGTTTTAGCTGATGGGCTGTCTTCAGTTTCTGTAATTTATGTCTATGTGTGTTCAATAGTGCAGTTCAAGTCACTATTCATTCTCACCTCTGTCAGATTTCTAGGCATTTGGTTGGAAATAATTTGGCACTGGACTTGGTGGTTATTGGGGAACTTGGAATTAAAAGGCAGTGCACCTTTTTTTCATTCTCAAAGGAAAATTTTATGTCCTACTGTGTTGTTGAATACTTTGTTGTACTGTAAACTAACCAACCCATTTTTATGTTTTCTGCAGTGACTAGCACTGTACCTACTATGCACTCAGAATTTATTGGTGGTTCCCAGGTTAAATCAGTAGACAGGTTATTGTCCTTTGTATTTGATGTGGGAATGTTTTCTCTAAGGATACTAGAGTTTTTGTTCCTCCAGCTTTTCTAACATATTACCTCTATTATTAGTTATTTTAATATAATTTCATAAAATTATTGAGTTTTATAGCTGGAAGGGAAACATGATTAGTACTACCACCTACTTACTTTATTGATGACAAAACTAGAGTACAACGAAGTAAACTACTGTACTTGGTTAAATATTAATATGTCCTATCAGAACTAGTTCTTGAACCTCGCTGTGTCATCTACTCTGCTATACCTAATTCTACTCCCTCCTCAAAAGACTGACAATGATGTCACTTTTAAGAAGCTTTCATGTCCCTTTCAGGAAACCATCTGAGAAGCACCTGGGTGACTCAGTCCATTGAGCATCTGACTCTTGATCTCAGCTCAGGTCTTGATCTCAGGGTTGTGAGATCATTGGGGGATGGGGGTCAAAATGTCAAAATGTCAAAAAAAAAAAAAAAAAAAGAAAGAAAGAAAGAAACCATCTCACCCCCAAGTTATAAAGTTTTCTTAGTCTGTGTATCTAGATTTGATTAGTATATATAGCTTCTTTTGTTAAGTTTTCAGAGTATCTTAAACTGCAAAATACTTATTTTTAAATTTTACTTGGAATGAAACATCACTATATAGTTGTAGTTTTTCTAAGATATAGAAGTGGAGAAGAACTTAGTTCCGGCATGAGTTTTAATTATAGTGTGTGCTTATTTTATGCAAATTATCTGTTAAATAGAAAATAAATATGGAGATGGGGAGATAAATAACAACACTCAGCCTAGGTATATTGTATACCTTATCTAGTGTTGTAATATAAGATAAGGATATTGGAATGCTCCCAGATAATGGCAGGGATTCCTGCTGTCTCTCCCTCCCTGTTTCCCTCCCTGTCCACCTGCCTACTTCCTTCCCTTCTCTCCTTCCTTCTTCCCTCCTCCCATCCTTCCTTCCTTCTTTACCTAGTCCTGTCCTAAATCATAGTTCTTTTTTCTTTTTTTTTCAAATTTAAATTTTAGGTAGTTAACATACAGTACAGTATTGGTTTCTGGAGTAGAATTCAGTGGTTCATCACTTACAGACATCACCCAGTGCTCATCACAAGTGCCCTCCGTAATACCCATCCCCCATCCAGTCCATCCCCCACGCACCTCTCTCCATCAACCCTCAGTTTGTTCTCTGTAAGAGTCTCTGTGGCTTCTTTCCCTCTCCTTTCTTTTCCCCTTTCCCATATGCTCATCTGTTTTCTTTCTCAAATTCCACATATGACTGAGATCATCAGGTATTTGTCTTTCTCTGACTTACTTCAGTTAGCATGATGACTCTATCTCCACCCATTTCGTCATTCATTCTTTTTGATGGCTGAGTTATATTTCATTGTATATTTTTACTATATCTTTTTTAAATCCATTCATCAGTCAGTCTCCACAGTTTGGCTTTTGTTGATAGTGCTGCTGTAAATATCAGGGTACATATATCCCTTAGAATCTGTATTTTTGTATCCTTTGGGTAAACACCTAACAGTGCAATTGCTGGATTGTAGGAGAGCTCTATTTTTGACATTTTGAGGAACCTCCATGCTGTTCTCCAGAGTGACTGCACCAGTTTGCATTCCCACCAACAGTGCAAGAGGGTTCCCCTTTCTCTGCATCCTCGCCAACATCTGTTGTTTCTAGTGTTGTTCAGTTTAGCCATTCTGACATGTGAGGTGGTCTCTCTTTGTGGTTTTGATTTATATTTCCCTGGTGATGATGTTGAGCATCTTTTCATGTGTCTGTGAGCCATCGGGATGTCTTTTTTGGAAGAGTTGTCTATTCATGTCTTTTGCCCATTTCTTAACTGGGTTATTGGTCTTGTGGGTATTGAGTTTTGATAAGTTCTTTGTACATTTTGGATACTAACCCTTGATCAGATATGTCATCTGCAGATATCCTCTCCCATTCCTTGGGCTGCCTTTTAGTTTTGTCGATTGCTTCCTTTGCTGTGTAGAAGCTTTTAATCTTTATGAAGTCCCAGTAGTTCATTTTTGCTCTTATTTCCCTTGCATTTGGAGACGTGTCTAGTAAGAAGTTTGCTGCGGCTGCATAGCTCTTTTTCTAAAAGGCCCTTTGAGTGCACTGGGACTTGGATGTTTGTTTTGAAGAGTTTTACAGTTTGGTGTAATGTTACCTTAAATTTACTCAAGGTGGAAACTTAGAACTCAGCCCTTAATTCCTTTCGCTCATCCCCCCAACCATTTCTTAGTCATATTGCTTCTCTCTTCAGATGGTATCTCGAGGCACACCTGGGTGGTTCAGTCAGTGAAGCGCCAACTCTTGATTTTGGCCCAGGTCATAATCTCGGGGTGCTGGCATTTAGCCCCACATCGGTAGAGTCTTATTGAGGATTTTCTCTCTCCCTCTCTGTCTGCCCCTGACCCCCAACTGCTCACACGTGCTCTCTCTCTAAAATAAATAAATAAGTCTTTTAAAAAATTGTATCTTGGATCTGCTTCCTCTCCTATATCTATTGCCACCTGTTCCAAAGTGTCACTGTCCTTTGACTTTTTTCCTGGCTCCCACTGCAGCCTCTCTAATCCATTTTTATACAGTTTAAAGTTGACCTCCTTAAAGGGTTATTTGGATCATATCACCCCTTGCTTAAAACACTTTGTCAGCAACTGTCTGCTGCACTTAGCATTACATCCAGACTCTTTTCTGTGGCTTCTGCTACCGTGTCCATTGGGCCCAACTCTCTCGCTTTCCCACCTGATCTCGTTCACTGACCACAGTCACACTGATGTCCTTGTTCCTCACAGGGCAATCGTTTCCTGCTGCAGTTTATTTGCCATACTTTTTCATCCGCTTGGACCTCTTCTTCCAGCTTTGCACATAGCTAGCTCCTTCTCACTTTCTTAACTCACACATATGTCCTGGGGGCGGTGTGCCATGAGCACCATGTCTGTCCTATCTGTTGTGAATTTCTTTTTCACCTGTTCTTACAGCTTGCAGTTCTTTTGCCTGTTTTCTTGCATTTTCTTCCTTGTACGCTGTAAATTTCACGAGGGTAAGAGATCCTGAATACACTGCCTAGTCCATAATAGGTATTCAGTTTTTACCAACTGCTTGAATGAAAGTTAGAGTTTTTTAGACAAGTCGTTCAACTTAAGCTAGCGAGTCTGTAGGGAGAAAAAAAGAACCTGTAAAAGGTAATTGATTTTATCTAATCTTGCATTTTAAATGTGGCCATAAATTTATTTTGCTGCTATTAAATATAGCATTCAGTATGTAACATTAGACTGTAAATGTGTATTAAAAATTTAAGTGCTGGTGTTCCAGACTACTTATCAACTGAAATTATGTCTTGCTTGAAGATTTGTCATTTTTAAATGATCATACATAAACTAGCATGACCGTTTTGGATTTGGCCTTCTCATTTGTGACATTTTGTGCCATGTATGCTTATCATTTATTGCTTATTTTGAAGAATTTCTTGTAGTCCATTTCCTGTGGAGTGCATACAGAGAGTTTTTATAATTCAAGTGGTAAATATTTTCCAACATGCACTTTTGAGAAGCTGAGTGGTGGTTGGGTCTCGAGTGGAGGAAGCCATTGGTTAGGTTGTAGACAGGATTCAAGTTATGGAATCCACATTCCCATTCCTGAACTGGGGAATGTTGACTTCCCTAAAGTTTGAGGGGAACCTGGAGGTCAGCCTGACTAAAGTCATCTTCATTTCTTAGCGTCACTCCAAGCCACTTGAACTGGAGGAAATTCATCTTCTGCCCTTAACCTGAGGAGCTATGACTTTCCTTGATATTGAGGGAACCCTGGGGGAATTCCAGCACATTGCAGAAACACTTTAAGTACCACACAGAATACGACTCAGAATACCTGAACTCCACTCCTGTCCTGATGAGCCTCAAGGTAGAGACTGAGGACATGGTTCATCGCCACTGTCCTATCCCTGCTTCTGGCCTTGACTAATGATACTCTTGGGTTTCCATGCTGTGTGCTCTCAGTGAAGCTTTCAGAAAGAATGCTTCTGAAGCAGAGCTCTTGCCCAAACGTCCCTAGCTGCTGTCGGTTACCTTCCATGAAACCTTGGATAAAGTCTACGCTCAGTTCCATTCTTCACGTGAGATTCATAGCAGTACATTCCTTATAACATTATTGTGAGAACTCAGTGAGTTAACGAACAGTAAAGTGTTTTGCATGATAGGTGGCACTAGGCAAATACCATTTGTTGTGGTCGTCATCCTCAGGCGTAAGAAAAGCACCACCACCCTCCTCCTCCCCTCAAGAACGCCGCTAGAGATGTCCTAAAGAATGTCACTAGGGAGAAGCATCCTTTTCTAAGCATAATAGAATGAGAAGTCTATTCTAGAGGATGTGCTCTTCCCCTAACCTCCACCCTTTGCTAAATTTTTTCACTCTCCCTTATCACATCTGTTGGAATAGAACATTCTCAGAGACTCAAGGCACACCATTCTGGGGGTTCACGTGAAGTCATGTTAATGGTAATATCTCTTTGATATTGGTTCATGTCCTACCTGTCACCTCCCTGTAATGTGTTCCCCAGTTTATTCCGGTAGTCCCCAGGGCTGTTTCACTAGTGCACATAACCTCCGTGTGTTCCTCTGCTCTTGTCTTGTTATGCATTCGCAGGAAGGTAGACCCACACCCCCGCCTCTGCAGTGCATGCCTTGGGAAGCTCTTTGTCATTAGAGATGCTGTCTCTCGATGCTCTTACAGATGCTGATTTCAGAGCTTCCAAAATGGCATTGTGTTCACTTTAATCTTTGCCACTGTACTTGGACACCAGGTCTCAAAGAATCCTTCCTAAAAACAATTTTTATCCGTAGACCCCTTTTGTATGAGCCCAGCCTAGGCCTTTTCTCCCTTACCCCTCCTTGCCACAAGCCAAGTGCCCGTTAGATCTCTGCTCCCTGTGCTGATCACGTCAAGCGCATACTAGTGGATGCTCCTTCTCTCCCTTACCACCCCTTAGCAGGCATCCAGGGACCTCTGAGTCCCAGCATGACTTTAACTGCACCAAAATTCTGTATTTAGCCATAAAAATCACATCTACGCTTTATTATAATCCTTAATATGCTATTAGGAGTTTTTCATAGAGACAAATTGCTGATCTTGACCATTTAAAACAGTAAGCATTCACTGTCAGACTTTGTCTAACTGGTCCTTCATTTTGCACAGATTCACGTGATTTCTGTGCCCAAGGCCCAAAGTGTTGGTAAATATACCTGTCTTGCACACTCTGCCTGCCTGACTCACTCTCTCTTGCCTTTCTGGCTCACAACGGGGTAAGCGGGACCCATTTCTATCAGTACTCCAGGCTCATTATCCTTGGCACAAGTTAGAATCTATCCTTTAAGAAGCATCATTCCTTAACTACTGGATTCAGGCCACGGACAGAAATCCTTTTCTCTTTATTTTTCCTTATTTCAGGGCCCTGAGCCTCTTCCCTAGTTCCCTCCTTGATGGAGTTTCGCATTTTCAATTGACAGGGCGTGGGTTTCCTCGAGCAGGCATGATTATCCCTACCAGGAATTTTAATAACTTGGTGGTAAATCGGTTATGCTTACCCACCCATCCTTTCTTCTCCATCAGCTCATTTGGGGTACTCTTCTACTTTCCTTTTTCTATCTTTAACAGTATCTTTGAAAAGACTCCTTGATTTTACATCAGTAATCTGGTGCTCCCTGTGGAGATGTCTTACTCTTTTCATACTTCCTGATAATTTAACATGGAATAGTACTGTCCTTGAAATTCCGCATTTATGTTTTGTCTCAGATGCCTCCCAGCACCAGTCCACTGTTCCCTGTGGGGAGCAGGGAACAGCGCCAGAAATACTAAGACCACCCGCTTAGGTGGTCTCATTCCTGTTATCTTCATTTCCTAAGGTAGTGGCTTGGGTTTTTTGTTTTTTGTTTTTAAGCTTGTTATTACAGGGCTTCATTTTCCAACTTGATTGATGATGCCAAGCATTCACTGCTTTTCAGTTTCTCAGTTTAGAAGCAAGGAATTTTAAAAAGTCACTATCAATGCCTTTTATCATGAAAAAGACAAGTAGAAGGAATTAGTCTCTCTCACCCAGGGATGTCAGTGTGTGTATACCAGTGGGAACCAGACAGCATGTCTAGGTAAAATCACTTATCACAATGCAGCTACTTTTTCACTATGGTAATTTTAGCTGAACTGGGTCACCTTAGAAATGTCAACAAGGCAAGGGAGGGAATAAAATGTCATCGGAATAATGCACGTATGCTTACATTTCAATGAAGCTTGAAATCTTTTCTAGGAATCAGGATTAGGAAGGGTTTTTCTTTTCATTATAGTGATAAATGTGAATGCAGTTACTGTCACTGTGACTCTCAGGTGTTCATTTTGGCCTCATTCCTGCTTTCCTTAAATTAGGGGGAAAAAAATCTCAATTTTGCCAGTGGAAGTTGGTATAGATAGGAGATTTTCAGCTAGGTAGATAATAGGCATTATAGTGGCTTGATTTAAAAAAAATACTCTGAATTCACCTTTAAAAAGTGGGTTAGGAGAAGTAAAATCTAGTGTAGTATGAGCCACAAAACCACCATTTTAATACTAACATCATTTATATTCTAGGCCAGAGTTTTAAAATTGGAAAAATAAAACACAATTTTATTCATGATTGTTGATTTTGCATGATGCGAACTAGATGTTAATTTTAATTTTAATTAATTTAGGCAAAGTAATCAAAGTTAAGGAAATAACACATTTATCATGTTCATAAATAGTAATTTTTTCTTATTTCAAGTAAGAATTAGAGATATAAAAGGTATAATGAAATAGATTTGTCAAAGAACCATTAATAGGCTACTGCTTTTTTTTTTCTTCAGTTTCAATTAAATCTGAAGAGATGATATAATCCTGCTATGACTTTAGGTGAATGTTTTCGTGGCTGCCTAGATTGTGATTTATCTTGAGTTGTAGGATTGTAGATAACAATTAAGCCTGGATTCTGATCCTTTTCCTCTCAAGCTTATTAAAATAGGACCTTTTGGGACCACTGTGACTGTCTCCTCAATTAGTTTCATGTTATAACTTAACCCTGATTATAAACAGGCTTTAACTACTCCAAAGCTCAGTTTAATCTTTCTGCATTGGCAAAGAAAAATTTATTCGCTGTAAACAAATAGGCATTGGGACGTGGTCTTATATTATTTGGAAGATTAACTTCCTATGAAAATTGTGATTTTGATTTTGACTCCCAGCTTGTGATAGGATTAAGGTTGATTATTTCATCTCTTTATAAAATAGTGTAAAATAAATATCTGCCTATAGGCATTATAATTCACATGACCTTCACATTTAGACATAAATATTGCCAGTACATAGAAGACATGCCAATTATTTTTATTATATCCCTTTTTAACTATTTTTTAAATTCCCATTTATAGAATGAAAGGTACAGGCAATGAACTTATATATAGGATTGATAATTTGTTTTGAGTCAGGCAGAGACTAACAGTGAATTTTGGGTTCCGGCTCCAGGTGAAAGGTGCTCCTTTGTAATAAAGCACACCACTTGAACTGGCATTGATTGTCATTGTCATGGATACTCCTGGCGCGAGCAGCATTGATTGAATAAATGCAAAGACTGAATTTGCCTTCTCCTAGCCCGGTGGTCACAGAAGCAGGACAGAATATAAACGCTGACAGCACCAAAGCCTTAAATCTGTTCAACTGTACTTCAGAGAACAGAAATGACAGTGATTAAGGGTCCCTTTCGATTCCACAAACATTCGCTGAGTAGTTCTGTAGTCCAGGGCTGTGTTAGCTGCTGAAAGATACAAAAGGAGGGGCGCCTGGGTGGCTCAGTGGGTTAAAGCCTCTGCCTTCGGCTCCGGTCATGATCCCAGGGTCCTGGGATTGAGCCCCGCATCGGGCTCTCTGCTCATCGGGGAGCCTGCTTCCCCCTCTCTCTCTCTGCCTGCCTCTCCTCCTACTTGTGATCTCTCTCTGTCAAATAAATAAATAAAATCTTAAAAAAAAAAAAAAAAAAAAAAAAAAAAAAAAAAAAAAAAAAAAAAAAAGGAAGATACAAAAGGAGAAGGCAGTCTGGTTTGGCCCAAAGAAGTTGATCATCTAATATGGGAGACAAACAATTCGTAGATGAAACAGCTGGAGAACAAAACACGATGATATATAATCCAACGTGGGTGTGTTGGTGCGCCAGAAGACAGGCACAGCTGTTCGTCTGGCAAGTGAAAAGATAGATTCGTATCATGTAAAACTCTGTGCGGTGATGTGGAGTATCATAGCCCGGGTTATTGGAGGTTTTTCATTACTTAAAAGGGGGGAAAAATGTAATTTAAAAGATGTTTATTTAAAATGTCATTGAGCCCAACCCCAACACCAGTTAGACACAGGATTAGGTACATGAGATAGTCAGAAAATTCAAGAACACTTTCCTCCCTTTTTCTGGCTCAGTCCATCGAATATAAACCTCAATAGGTTTTATCTAGTATTAGTTCTTTTCCTTCAGTATCCTAAAGATTCACTCAGTAAGTCTTCTCTGTATTCTAAATATAGTTTATTTTTCCAATGACCAGGTATTCTGAATTGTGTTGATTAGAAAGTTCCCCTTGAAGAGCGTAGTCCTCTGCTTAGCTTTTAGGAAGGAGGCTGTGCAGCCGAGCAGCCTCACTACTTCATGTTTTTTTTATTATTTTTCTTCATTGCTGGCTGAGTGGTCATGGCCTAAGAGCCTTATCATTATTATTATTACTACTAGTACTGTGGTAAGAACAACTGACATGTGATCTCTCAACAGATTTTTAAGTTTTAATACAGTATTGTCGGCTGTAGATAGATGCAGTGTCGTATGCACATCTTTTTTTTTTTTTAAGATTTTATTTATTTGAGAGAGAGAGCAAGAGAGAGAACATGAGTAGGTGGGGGGGGGGAGCAGAGGGAGAGGGAGAAGCCGACTCCCCTGAGCAGGGAGCCTGATATGGGACTTGATCCCAGGACCCCGGGATCATGACCTGAGGCGAAAGCAGATGCTTAACCTACTGAGCCACCCAAGGCACTCCTGCACCACAGATCTTTAAAACTTAATCATCTTGCGTAACTAAAACTTGATGCTTAGTGTTTAGCAACTTCCCATTTTCCCTTCCCCCAGCCTTTGGCAGCTGCCATTCTTCTCTCTGCTTCTATGTGTCTGACTATTGTAGAGACCTCACATAAGTGGAATCATATCCGTTCTTTGACTAGCTCATTGCACCAAGCATAATGTCCTCGAAGTTCAGCTGCGTTGTTGCATTTTGCAGGATTTTATTTGGGTGGGGGGCGGGTAAGGCTGAAAAATATTGCGTTCCATTCCATATACCACATTTTCTTTATCCATTCATCTGTTGATGGACATTTGAGGTTGTTTTGACATCTTGGCTATTGTGAATAATGCTGCAGTGAACATTAGTGCAAAATATCTCTTCAAGATCCTGATTTCAGTTCTTTTGGATAAAGACCTAGAAATGTAATTGTTGGATCATACGGTATTTTTCAAAAATGTTTTTCTTTAATTTTTATTTATTTGTTTGTTTATTTTTGAGGAACATCCATACTGTTTTCCACAGAAGTTGCACCATTTTACATTCCCCCCAATAGGGTACGATAGTTCCAGGTTTTCTACATCTTCACCAACACTTATTATCTCATGTTTTCTTTTCTTTTCTTTTCTTTTTTTGATGACAAAAAATACAGCTGTCCTAACAGGTGTGAGGTGATATCTTATTGTGGTTTTGATTTACATTTCCCTGATGATTAGTGATGTTAAGCATCTTTTCATATACGGTTGGCCGTTTGTATGCCTTTAGGAAGTTATTCAGTTCCTTTATCTATTTTTTAATTTAGTTACTTGTTTTTTTTGCTCTGTAAGTTGGTGGCTTGGAGTGGTTCAAATTCAGAATAAATACAGTTTACTCCCTACCACTCCATACTCTTCAAAATGGTTTTGCCTACTCTTAAGCCTCTCAAAGTCTAAAATAAGGTAGAGTTGATGCCATAGTCTATTGGTAGTAGGTATTAGTGCTATTATTTGACTAAATGTCATTGACATGAAATACAATCGTTAATCCAGTTAGTAAACTTACTGATTATTCACCTGCAAGTTTTGATGTTGCAGTTTTTCATAGTAGAGCTTTTCAATGTCCGCTAGTTTCATTTTGGCTAGACTGTATTATATTGTATTACTTACTTAAACATGTTGCAGTAGTAGCTATAGTCACACTTTTCTGTATTCATGGTGTGGTCAGTGCTTACCAGAATTGGTCAGTACTTACCGGAATTGAACAGTATGGCCATTTTTTTCTTTGTTCCCATTAGTGGCACTTATGGGACATCACAGTCACTTCAAGCAGTGCCCTAAATTGCTGTCAAGAACATTATTTTTTAAACATAAAAACGAGATTATAGGAAACATTTTAAAAATAAACTTTTTCGGGGCACCTAGGTGGCTCAGTTCGTTGAGTGTCCAACTCTTGGTTTTAGCTCAGGTCGTGATCTCAGGGTTGTGGGATCGAGCCCCACGTCAGCCTGGTGTTTAGAAGTGAATCTCCTTGAGATTCTCTCTATCCCTCCTCCTCCCCACCGCGCTTCTCTCTCTCTTGCTCTCTCAAATAAATAAGTCTTTAAAAAATTCGCATTTGAAAATTCAAGTTGTTTTATTAATGTGGCACCAGATAAGTTCTTTCAACTTCATCAGAATTTTATCTATTTGTCCAAGTCCACCTCAAATGTACTTCCTTTTCTAAGGCTTTCTATCCTTTTCTTTCCATTCTGTTTTCTCTTTGTCCTCCTGAGTTCTCCTTTCTCTTCCCATATTTCTTTCTCCATTTATCTACCTTTTCCCATGATACCTCTGTGTTCTGTATTCACCTGTATTCACTTCCTTTCTCGATGTTACCTACATATCTCCTTCATGTGCTTTTCTGTCTTCCGTTTACTGAATCTAAAAAAGGACATACCCGGACAAACCTGGTGTTATTCTCTTCGTATCTGTCTATCTTGTGTTCACTTTTATGTGACAGAGTTGAAGGGAAATAAGAGTTTTGGGTGGGTGAAATAGAGGTTCATTTTTTAAAATATTTGTTATTAACTTTAATAAGTATTGTGATGATTGTTAATTAACCTAAGACTGGGTAAAATTCATAATGATTCTTGTGTGAAAAGTTATGTCAGTATAGACTTTTGGGGGAGAAACATGATGTAAACAGAGTACAGATCTGTGACCGACATTAGAAATACGCTTTGCTGTTCCCTTTTCTTTAACTAAAGAGACAACAGTTAAGAATATTGATCTCTTCATTGGAAGACATTTATTTTTTAAATTCAACTTGTTGATGCAGTATGTTGCTATAGGATGCCGTGAATTAACTTTAAGCTTGAAGCAAAACCAAAACCAAAACCAAAACGTGGGACGGCTAAATGCGAAGGCTTCAGAGCAGTTTGGGATCATCCAAATGGTTATTCCAAACAAGTGAAGGCATTAAACAGATCCATATTTGAAAATGACAGAAATGATTACTGGTTTAAATATTACCCAGTATTACCTTGTCAGAGGTAAGTCTCCATCACAGTCTTGGTTCTGTGCTTTGTTCAGCCCACTCCCTGGTTGATTATCCCAATAAGGGGTATGGGTTTGGGTTTTCATATTGTTGCCAGTAGAAATGGGGTTTTATACCTTATGTAGAATTGATATTGCTCACTTGACTGTGAACTCGTAGGGAACGTACACATTAAAAAAGTTTTTTTAACCAACTGTTAGATTAATGTTGAAATGCCCTACTAATCCTGTTACAGCATACAGGGTACTTGCTTATGGGGTTCTCAGAGCAGAACCTTGAGGTTTGTTGAATAAAACTTAATGGGAATTTAAGCTGGTTTCTAACTGTTAACAGATGTAACATTTAGGGAAACATTTTAAAGTTACATTAAACCAGTTGAAAGTGGTCAGGACAATCATCAAAGATGTCAAAGTTGCCCGGTCTAGGTTCGTTGAAAACTCCTGCCTTTAACCTATTAATCATGAAAATGTTCTGTATTTAATTATCATATGCTCCAGAAAATTTGGGCAGTTTTTCTATGTCACCAATGCTGTGAACAATCAGGCTGACAATTTCCTGAAAATGTTTTACTATGGTGGTTGCACGCCATTCTGGAAATAGTATTTTAAGAAATGTCTTGCTTAGAAGCATCATTTCTTCCAGGAAGGAGCCTTTCTTATTGGTCTAAAAACTTAAAGGATATGGCATCCTGTTGGAACTCTGGGATATTACTATTTACAGACCTTGTTTGTGTGTAACATGAGCCATATTGATTTTTAGATAATATGGATTTATTCAGAACAGGAGATTGTCACATGCTAGGATCAGATCATTTTTAGTCTTATTAAATTTACTTGGATTACAACTAAGAAAATTACTTTGAAATACCAATGAGATTATATTCACACCCCTTACCTTTGCTATCATTTAATCACAACCAAGGATTCGACTGTTAACCTCACTCTTCTCAGTAGGAACTGATAGTATTAGTACAAATGAGGAGACAAACGATTTAACAATAGTGTTGACTTGGAAAAAGTGCAATACGTATTTATTGCATTTTTAAAAGTGAATATAACCAATTGAACCTTACTAAGTAATAATTTGACCATATAATCAAAAGCAAATTAGATATATAGCTACTTACATGATTGAAATATTTTCTGGGGCACCTGGATGACTCATTCATTAAGCATCCGACTCTTGATGTCAGGTCAGGTCATGATCTCAGGGTCTTGAGATCGAGCCTCGCTTGGGCTCTGTGCTGGGCACAGGCAAGCAAACTCTGTCTCTCTCTTTTTTTTTTTAAAGAGGGCACCTGGGTGGCTCAGTTGGTTAAGCGTCTGCCTTCGGCTTAGATCATGATCTCACAGTACTGGGATCAAGCCCTGTATTGGGCTCCAGGCTTAGGGGGAGTCTGCTTCTCCCTCTTCCTTTATGACCTCTCTCACTCCTTCTCAAATAATAAATAAAATCTTAAAAAAGGAAAATTTTTCTAAGAGTACTTCAGTTTATAAGTGTTGCATATAATTTTTTTGGCATCACTACAATTTAGAATAAAAGCATGGTGTGGTATTGTTCTTTTTCAAAATATCTGGGCTTATGATAGAAATAAATTAAAAATAAATCACATAGTTTTTATAACTGGAGTATTAAATCTATTTTAAGAATACTAGTGAAAGAGGAAATACAGTTTAACTGTGCTTTTTACCCTGCAAAGACTGGCCATTTCACTCAAACTGAGAAGTCTGTATATTAGCCTACAAAATCCTAAATGATGTGGTACCCTCAAGGTTTCTTCTCTCATTATATTTTCCACTTTGCTCTCCCCCTCACTCAGTTCACTTCAGCCACGCTAGCCTTTTTACTGTTCCTCAAACGTGCCAGGACCTTCTACTTTACCGTCTATCACTTTCCAACATACTGTGTAATATTTTTATTTTTTAAGAACATATGTGTCAAATAAAACACAGACGGCTATTCAAAGATAATGGATATGCACAAATAATGTATGTGTACTACAGATAGGAAGTTAAGTAAAAAACAATTTTTACAAATTCCCAAGACCTGAAGAAAACTATTAATCTTCAGGTGGAAGGGCTAAGCAAGTGTCAGGAGAATAAATGAATAAAATACTCTTAAGAGTTTCAGTTCGCCAAAGATAAAGAAGAAAATCTTAAGAGATTCCAAAGCAGCAAAAAAAGAGGTTACCAACAAAAGAACATGAATCAAACTGTTAAAGTCATCAGCAACCCTGAATTCTGCAGCATAAGGAGGAAAGGTCATTATGGCTCTATACAGGACTGGTTTTGAAACTAGATGTGTATATACCCAGCCAAACTATCCATGAAGTGTGAACACAAAGATAACTTGGACGTGCAAAAACTCTGAAAGTTGCATCTCCAAAGATGAAGAGATGAGAGCCAGGAAGGAGTGAAGCTAGGCCCAGGAGTGTAATAGGAAAGTAAAACACCTGAAATCCGTAAGTGACAGCTTTGCAGGTATCCAAGAAGGCAACTGAGTCAGATTGATGCTCACCATCTAAGAAACAAGCAGCATTCCCACAATTAGCAGCCACAGGGAATTACAGCTTTTACAATTCAGAATCCTGCAGGGCCAGAAAGTCCCCTCTAAGGGATTAAAAAGTATTTACTATCTCCATTTAATGTGTTTCTGAATGATGAGCTGCTGCTTATCAGCCCGCACTGTCTCTTCTTAGCTCTATCAGTGTTTTTTGTTTAAAAAAAGAAGATTCTGGCACATTTCACAGGTGGAAGAAAATAGACGGTAATGTTTATTGTACATAAAATACTTAAGAAAAAACACAGATCTGAAATTATATCACAAAAAATGGTTTATGTGTGTGTCCTCTTACAAATAGTACCTTCGGGGTTGAAGTTCACTGGTAGGGTATAGACAGCTGGATAGACGGAGTGAGGGTTTTCTAAGCAAGATGAAAAGTCAGAGACTGCTGTGACCCGGACTCTTCTCTGAGTGGCCGGTTAGGAGAGCTGTTGCCCTTTTCACCCAGTACCCCCAAGGCTCCACGTCAGCTGCTTCCTGTGGTCTGCCAACCATTTATACTTTAAGGGATCTCGTCACAAAAGGGGCTCTGAGACCCTTTTAAAATCAGCTCTCTTAACCTTAAAGACAAAATTATCCTATTGGGTATGTTTTTAGAACTCATGCAATTTTTTAGCTAGTTCATAACTCGATCTGTGTTTAAATTATTTACAGATGAGTACAGCTCCAGCCAAATTGCCCTATTTAAATGCGTCATTACTGGACCCTTCAATAGTTTATTCATTGAACACTGAATTTTACTTCATTTCAAATATGTTTGCCTAAGCAGCCGGTGTCATTCCTTATTCATCCATTTTATTGTATTAAAGTAGCAGTTTTGCCCATCTTCAAAGCCATATGCACATTAGATTATTGCTATCATGAGAATTTACATGTGAAGTATTTTCCTGTTTTCATGACCTTATTTTAATGATGGTTACAAAATTGAAGTGGTTTTCCCTTTCAGTGCTATCCAGTACTTTTTTGTTTGTTTTTAGAACAGGCAGTCTTTCCAGTGCCTTACTTAAGAGTGTCTGTTAGTTAGCAAAGTTGTCCAAATGACGTTCTCCGTCTTTCCCTGGGAATATTTCTTTAAGGAATTCATTACATTACTCTGGTGCTGCTGACTCTGCATTCCCCTTATTTCTGCCTCTGCTGTCAACCTGGTATCCACAGCAGATTTTGAATCAGTCCCATCTTCCCAGCCACAGTGCCAGTGAGAATTGCCCTCTTCTCAACTTTCTTACTGCCAAAAGGGACCTTGGCCCTTGGGACCTGTTTGCTTTACTTATTACGATTCCCCTATTTTTCTTTGTTTCTCTTCCCCTGTTCTGTTAAGGTAAAACCTCAGTTTTGTAGTTACCATGGATTCATACAAAGCCCTTATAACCCCAAATATTTTGCATTGTGGTTTTCTGCACAAATCTCCCAAATGGCTTCCCATCTTAAAACAGTTGCCAAGATCCTAACAGTGGCCTTTTATAATGTGTCTCACTACTATCTCTCTTAATCAGTCATCCATTAATTTCCCTCTTGCTTACCGTGTTCCAGTCATAATGTCTCCTCGTTGTTGCTTAAAGACACCATACATCCTTTCTCCTCAGGGACTTTGTACTTGCTCTTTTCTTTGTCTAGAATGTGCTACTCCCAGATAATCCTGTGATTTATTCCTTCACTTCTGTTGAATCTTTATTCAAATGTCACCTTACCAGTGAGACCTTTCCGGTCTACCTCAGGAACTAATAATTCACCATATTTTTAGCTTACCCCGTGCCCCATAGCTTCAGGCAAGCTATGTATTTTATTAGATAAATTACATATTTGTTTATTGTCTGTTAGCCTCCCCTGGAACACATACTCCGTGAGAGTGGGGAGCTTTAGTTTTATAAACTGTTATGTTCCAAGCAACCTAGAATAGTGCCTGACCCATCATAAATAAATGTTTTCCGAATGGATGAATATAATAATTGCTGCTGTGTTCCATACTTCAAATGGGTGTACATTTTTGGTAGCATCGACCAGTCTCTTCCAGCATGAGCATAGAATTACGATCCAGTTACTTGGATTCCAGTACTATTCCTATGACCTTGTACAAGTACTTAACATCTCTGTGTCTCATGCCTTATCTCATAGGTTACTTGAGGATGGAGTTAACATGTATAAAGCAATTTTAATAGTGTCTGGCACACATACTTTATCATCTTATGTCTAAGAAAATATTCAACATCATCAAATTTGTGTTTGTCTTTTTTTTTTTTTTTTTCCAGATTTTCCAAGCGTCTTTATCTGTGAACATTTATGCTAAGGTTCTTTTGAGCCCAGAGTACTGGTCCTGACACTGGATTGAATTCTGTTCTAACTCATTTTGTTTTATCTTTGTTTTCTTAGGATGATTTTGACACTTCAGTATAAAAAACTTCCTTTAGGACAGAGAGATTTAGCTCGTATATCCCAATGATGTTACATAAACCCACTTGCAGACCTGTACCTCGTAACATGTTTGAAACCTTCCATTTCTGATCAGACCTGCTTTGGTTCAGCCCAGTTTGGTTCAAACCATTATGCCAGTGGGTTATTCACAAAAGGCAGCTGACATGCTGCTGGTAACAAAACAAACATGTAACTATATCCCAGACTTCTAAAATAATTACAGTATGCAATCCTGACATGCCATTAGGGACAAACCCTTCAGAATGTGGCAGTGAAGTCTGTGGCTCTCCAGCTCCCATAGAAAAATTCAGCTCAGTATGAAGTGGCTCTTGAGCTTGACACAGTTGAGCACAACTAATTTAGATAACTTCTCTGCTCTGGAGGGAGTGTGAAGTAGTGTTGTTCAGTTCAGAAGTAGTTGTTTTCATACGTATCTTAAGCAGTTCTTTAAATATGACTTGATTCTTTTATGTGAAAAACATTTCATTCTATCTGCTTTCTCTGCTCGTTTCTGGATTATATTGAAATAATTGCCCCAGTATTCATGTTCACCTGTTATTACTTCTGTATTGGTTTCTCTGAAGACTTTAAAGTTTCCTGTGACAGTTCTATAAAAATTTAAAAACACACTTCCTAATGGTGATTTTTTTTTTAAAAATGAGAACATTTTAGCAATTATAATAAAATACTTTTATCTTTCCCCCCTCATTCGGGTTTTATGAAGTCAGAAGAAAACTTTGCCCGTTGTTTAAGAAAATAATAAATTTATCTTGAGACTGAAGTTGCTAAAGGTAGCCTTTGGTCTCCATATGTTTTAGTGAAGTATAGCATACCTACAGCTCAGTGAGTTACTACGAAACGAATATTCCTGTGTAACCACCACCCACTAAAGAAGGAAAACATCTGCGTCCCCACAAGTCCTGTTCCTGATTCCTAACCACTATCCCTTCTTGCTCCCAAAGTTAACCACTTACCCTACTACTCTAATATGCTGGATTAGATTTGTTTGTTAAACGTCATATACATTGAATCAGTCAGAATGTACTGTTTTGTCTCTGGGTCCTTTTGCCCAAGTTTGTGTGAGAGTCCTCCATATTTTGTATACCTTTACTTTTGTCCCTGGCTGCACAGTGGTATTTCACCATATGGCCGTACCAGAGTGGATTTAACCATTTTCCATACTGATGGGAATTTGAGTCCGTACCATGATTAGAGCACGTGTACGTGCATTTGTGTTGAGTATGTACTTAGACATGAATTGTTGGATCACAGGTTCAATTTTAGTAGACAGTCAATGGCCCTGAGTCAAGTTTCCCAGAGTGACTCTACCAGTTCGCTTCCCACCAGCTATGTGTGAGAGCTGAGGTTGCTACACATCTTCTTCAAAACTTGGTATTGTTGTGTTTGTAATTTCTGGTGAGTTTGTAGACAGGTGTCACATGGAACTTGTAGTTTGCATTTCCTTGCTTATCAATGAGTCGCATGTTGAACGTGTGCATTGACTACATAGACAGCCACTTCTATAAAGTCCCTTTTCACATCCCTTGTCCATTTATCTATCAAGTGGCTTTATGTTTAGTACCGATTTGTAGATATTCTAGATACAGGCTTTTTGTTGATTGTGTATGCTGAAATTCTCTTTTTCTACTCTGTGGCTTGCTTTTAAACTGTCTTATGGTGTCTTTTGAAGAAAAAATGTTTTAATTGTAATATGATACAATTTATCTCATTTATTTCTCAACTGTTTCTAAACCTTCTGCATTCTGTGTCCTATTTAAGAAATAACTCCACTCTAATGTCATGAAATTTTCTTCAGTGTTATTTTTAGAAAATTTTGGTTTTTTGCTCCAACCTTCCTTGATTGTATACCGTATTAATGAAAACTAAAGGGTATACACACTCTACATATAATTTATTAATAATTATTATATGTGTGCAGTGTACTCATTTTTACGTAAAAATCTGAAAATAGAAAATAAATACATATATGTCTTTACTTCCTCACCTCAGTATATTATATTATGCATTGCCTGATTTATACACACCATACTTTATGTCAAACTTTTTAGATTCAAATAATATTGCCAAGTAAGTTATTTAAACCATAATGTAGGAGGGAGCCCCCTTGTACTTGCTGGATGGGATATGGCCCAGTTCATGAATCACTTAATAAAGCCAATTAGATCTTCAAAATATATGAATAAGTAAGTGAAAATATACTTTCAAGTAGGAAACTTCACTCCTTGACAATCCAGCCAGAAAGTTTTATTTGGCAATTCACTGGATACCACTTTGAGGAAATATTCTATAAGGCAGGAGTTATTCCCCCAGATTTTTACAAGTCATAATTTAAGAATTGCCATAGTCTCAAATTATTTAAGCACATGACAGACCCTCAGCAAATACTTGATTCTTTCCAAAATGCAGATTTAATTTTTTTATTTCCCTACTTTAAATCTTGAAATGAGTCACCAAACAGCTCCTCACATCATACATTTGTCAAAAGATTTTCTTATGTCTGTAAGATTTTCTTGGATAGACTAAAGACGAACTAACAATGAAATATTAAGGGGGAAAATGGCAGGGTTTTTTTTTTTTCCTTTTTCTTTCTTTTTTTTTTTTTAAATATCTGAGTAAAGGCTTCTGTATTTTAGAGAATTGTTCTGTCTTCCCACACATAAATTTGTGGATTATGATGACTTCAGTCACTAAGCCCAATACATGTCCTCCAGCTCTTTCTTTGCTGAGAAAGCTTCTTATATGGGGGATCAGCAGTCCTAAAGTTAAACCTTTTACAGATGGTGTTTTGGGGGAAAAAAAGCACATTTATATTATCTGTTTTCTGCAGGAATTCACATATTTTAAAAGAATTCTTCTCTCAACTCAAAAAAAAAACCTCAGATTTGTCTGTTTATTTGACCTTCTAACCTATTCATATCCTGGACAACTTAATTTGGGATCTTTACCAAAAAAAAAAAAGTAGAAAATAGTGATTATTTCTGACTCTTAAGTTATTATCATTTTAATGTTCGAGTATTCCCTTCCATCAAAAATAAAATCCTATGACTTTTTCTTAGTCTCTATGTGAGGGTAAGGTCAAAGGAAAAACAATTTAAAGAATATCTTAGTATTAATTAGGTTTCAAAACAATCAAGAAGGAAATAGATTTCCTGGAATTATTTAAGCATCTGGTTTTCCAATAACCTCCACTATGTAGTTTTTAAAGGTGATTTCATAGTTATCAGAAGATCTGAATTCTGATGAAATGGAATTTTAAAGCATTTGGGCTAGAGTAAAACATTGTAAGTTTGGATATAAAGAGTAAAAATAAAGGCTGGTGTCACAGAACTCATTGTACTCAGGGAACCTTCTGAAGTATTTGTGTTTCATTAGTGTGTATACGTAGTCTGAAGGTTGGTAAATTACATATGTTAACTCAAAAGATCAGTGTTATTATTTTATTCATAGAAGCTTACTAATTGCAGGATAAGTAAGAAATTAGAAATTATTAAGGTAGAGGTGTGCTGGGATGGCTCAGTTGGTTTACCATCCAACTCGATCTCTTCACAGGTCTTGATCTCGGGGTCATGAGTTCAAGCCACACATTGGGCTCCACACTGGGCATGGTGTCTACTTAAAAAAAAAAAAAAAGAAGAAGAAGAAGGACAAGAAGAAGAAGATGAAATTATTAAGGCAGAATAAAATCCACTGCAAAAACATTATAAACATTTTCCAAAAATGTAAGAGATTGCAGTATACAAATTTCAAACCAGATCACAATCCATCTGACCATTTCTAGGCCACATCATCTGTTTAAATCCAAAAGAGGGGTAACGATGAAAAGTCACTACAATAGATCCCTAGTAATGACTGATGAAGATATTCTTATCACTGAGAGATGGTTTTGACTGAAAGATTATCAGAGTTTTTCCCTTCACATTTCTGAGTTCCATACCATCCAGGGGTACCCACTGGAATCTGCCAGGATAGATCGTTGAGTTCACCTGCACTACTTTTCACCAGAAACTCGTGCTCTTTGTCATGTATTGCTTTTCTTTACTGCATAAGGGATCAAAACCTGTGTATTTTCCCTTATACCATACTACTGTATGCTCATATCAGAATATTCATTAAACAGTCATCCCTCTGTGACCTTGAATTCCCCTTAAATAAAATTTTAGAGTGTATAAGTTGACTTCACTGTAGCTTTTGGGCAACACTGGATTTTTACTTCTAATACAGATGAACTGTAGGGCAACCCTGTAAGGAATAATTAGAGAAAGTACAATGTCAAAGTCAGGAAGGGTGATGGGGATTAAGGAGTGCACTTGTGATGAGCACTGGCTGATGTGTGGGAGGAAGTCTTGAGTCACTATATTGTAAACCTGAAACTAACATAGCACTGTCAACTAACTCACATGAAAGTCAAAACTTAAAAATTAAAAAAAAAAAAAAAGGAAAAGAAAACCAAGAAAGAAAGCTTACAGAGGTAAACTGAATGAAAGAGGAAGAATAAAGAGTTTTATGCCAAAGATGTGGAAAGGTCGAGGAAGACATGAGAACATAAGCTGGTCTGTGCCAGGTGTTCCAGATCCTAAGTAGGCATTAGAACAGCCTATGCAGTTTTGTAGTTTTTCATTTTATTTTGTTTTAATGCATCTATCCTGGTCTAAAGATTTACAGGATCTTTGAGAGTGGTCCTGAGCATAGAAAATTTTTAATAGTAGTCCCTGTTGGTGGTTCTTTTAGAACCAGAGTTGAAAACCACCGTGGCCTGGTTGTGCAGATAATCTTACTTTTCTTTACTTTCCCACCAGTCTTTAAAAACAGTACTAAAGTTGGGATGCCTGGTGGCTCAGTTGGTTAAGCGGCTGCCTTCGGCTCAGGTCATGATCCCAGCGTCCTGGGATCGAGTCCCACATTGGGTTCCTTGCTTGGCAGGGAGCCTGCTTCTCCCTCTGCCTCTGCCTGCCACTCTGTCTGCCTGTGCTCGCTCGCTCTCTCCCTCTCTCTGACAAATAAATAAATTTAAAAAAAAACAGCAGTACTAAAGTAGAAACCAAAAAATAGCTCAGTATAAATTATTATAATTTTATGCTATATTAAATGTTAGTAATATTTGTCTTTAGCAATTTTTACTGTTTCTAGTGAAAGAAAAAAAGTATTAAACTATGTTATTAGTTCACTTCCAAACCTGGTTACCAGCATATTCTTCCTGTAAAGTCAAAATTTTACCACATACTCTCTTTACTTTTGTCTATTTAAGACTCTTAATGGTTGGGGCTATTTCAAATATATAAATGATTACAAGTAAGTATTTACTTTTTATTGAAAAATCTTTTACTTTTTGTTTTATGCCAATAGTTAGTAGGTTCCCAAACATTATTCCGGTAATTATTGTGGATCAGCATTTGGATCTTTCATCTGTCAGACATCGGATAAATTAAATGACCTGGCTGCGGCAGATCACAAAGTCTGATTTTGTAGTGCTCATTTGTCTTAATGTAGGATCTCAATTCCAAACACATTAGTCTCATGTAGGATTTTGAAATTCCTGTGGTATTAAATGAAAAGTAACTTTTATTTCTGATGGTACTGAAGCATTAATAAGTAAAGAACTGAGACTGTGAAATTGACTAGAGAATTTGGAAATGAGAAGACATTGTGGAGGTCGGCGTATTCCCTTTTCCCACCTCTACCATGGCGCTCCTCTTCTGCTAGGTTAAATTTGAATTTTAAAAAATTAAAAGATATTACTAGCATGGCAGAGATGTTCTGTGGGTTTAGATCACATAAACCATACTATTTTGTAATTTTTCATAATGTTTTTCTATAGCTTATTAAAATCTTAAAAATAGAGTATAATATGGTACAGATTTAAATTGCCTTTATATGACTTGTGCTTCTTGTTATGCTTCTGTTTCTTTGGGAATTCTTGGCTAGAGATCAGTTCCACATCTGATTTTATGACCAGCAATGAGACAATGGCAGTAAAGTAATAAATCAACATAATGATTCAATTAATTGTGATTCTTATTGTCACTTAACAATCATATTTGTTATTCAGTGTTGTGTTTGTCATAAAGTTAGTATCTGTTTCTAGAATTTTTAAAGATTATATTATTGCTATTTTTTCAAATTTAATTTTATGAATAATGGCAAACTGTATTTCTCCCAAATTCCATATACTATTGTCATTGATCCTTTTGACTCATTGCCTTCTTGAGGGGAAAAAAAAAAGCAAGATTTTTGTTTTCATTATCTTGCTGATAATTCCTGAGTTAACTGGAAAAAATACATTTGATCTTTTAGTTTGTAAGGTAACCCTTGAACTTGAAACAGAAAATGAATCTTCTTAAGATTCACTGGAGGGATTAGGTTTTCTTAAGTAAGCTTTGGGTGTAGCAATAGTAATTTATTATCACTCAGGTATGAAAATCACTGCTGATTTCTCATCAATTTATATTAAATTGAAATGCTGTGGAGTTTTAAAATTTATTTAGAGCTGAGAAAGGTTAGCTATTCTACATGTTAGCAGAGAAGACTTTTATACACAATTACAGGCACTAGCTGGAAGAAGTCTGATTCAGATTTTTGAAAAGTAGTCCCAGCTGGTGCAAGATGGAGGCCTGACTGGACAGGTAGACTTCCTGTCCCTCTTGACACTTCATGCAAATAGACACATAGGCGCACCTAAAGGAGGAGATCCATGCAGCACAGAAAACCCAAGAGACTCACTAGTGCTTGCAGATTTTCAAGAAGTTAGTGGGAAAAGGAAAGAGAGGAGTGAGCTGACGAATGAAACAAGCCCTAAGGGGGCCACAGAGGTGAGAGGACACCTGTCCACCTGGCTGAATCAGAAAGAGCCTCTGTGCTGAAAATCTGCGAGAGTGAGCAAGGGCAGGAAGAAGATGTAGAACTGAAAGCAGGAAGATTCATTACAGGTCTGTACATGAAACCAGGACGATAGACTTCCTTGCCCCACATCTACATCCCCCAGGTCAGTAACCAGAGCCTTGTTTCCAAAGAAATGGAGCAAGGCGTAGGGGAAGGGGTAAGGTTTCTGTTGTGCCTCTTGGCACTGCACAAATAGGCCTGCATTATTCTGGCCTTTGAGGGATTATAGCCTGGGAGACAGCTTCTTATGTACTCACTACAGCTCGTGCCTAACATGGAGCTTGCCTATGTCCAGGTGCACCCGTGTGCACAGAACTCCTATTTAATGCTGCCAGTCAGGGAGACCTGTTGTCATTATTATGCCTGTCCATTGTTTCTGAAGCCCTCATATCATTACAAATGCTCAATTTTGTGTTATGTTATCTTCATATTTATTGTTCATTCACTATTCCCCATTTTACAGATTTTTCACAAATTGAAGCAGACCCTCTTTTCAAGAGTAATTCACTATTGGTGGCCCAATCTTAGGAATCTACCAAAAACTACATTTTTCCTCTGAAGGTGTTTTCATTTGGTCATCTATTGATGGGATATAATTTAGTAACGGTTAGTCTTTACCTTTATGATTTTAGTTTGAATTTAATGATAATGTAAGCAAACACTAATATTTAATAGTGTACATATATGCTAACTGCAAATTCAAATTTATTTAGACTCTTGGACTGTATCTTTTTGCCTGTAGGAAATATAAAATGCTTTATTAAAATATTGAGAAATGTTGATTTCATTAAGTGGAAGAGAAGAACATATTTCTTGTCTTTGAAACATTTACCAATGTGAATTGAGTTGCAGTGTACAGAAACATTGCAGTTAGAGCCAATCTTAATTTTTCTCATTTTCTTAAATTTTCATGGATATGCATATGGAGCTATTTTTGTATTCATTCTCAGCTAAATAAATTAGCCCAAATATGCATGACTGAAATCACCTTCTATAAAAATTTCCAAAAGCATTTGAAAAATATCCCAAGGTTGGCAAGTCCACAATATTTTACCATATTAAAATGCTGTGGCTGGCTTCTGGATAGATATGATTAGAAGAAAAGAATCTAAAATGTAATGAAAGTTAACCATACTGTTGTAAAGTCCAAGATGATCTTGTATTGCTGAATGAGACTGAACTAGGGGACTTGGGGAAACTTCTCATGGTACAGTTTGCAACTTCTATTCATTTTGGAGTTACTAAATACATGAAGAACATTGTTATACCTATTCCTAAAGGTCAGTAAGCATGGATAAGATTGTGCTGAAATCTAATTTGGGTATTATTTTAAATCTGTAATAGACTTTTATGTTTTATATTTGGGTGCTATAGAAATTACCAGTTCCGTGCATCTATATGTCAGTTGAAATTTGAAGAGTGTTGGCTAATGGTCCTTGGATTTATGTTTTAAGAAGTTAGAAGATGGGCAGCTTCTCCCCTCTGTGTCATATTGACATTTGTTTGGGTTTTTTTTTTTAAGTTTTGTTTATTTATTTTAGAGGGGGGAGGGGCAGATGGAGAGAATCTTCATGGAGATTCCCCACTGAGTGTGTAGCCTGAGGTAGGGCTTGATCCCAGGACCTTGAGATTATGACCCAAGCAGAAACCAGGAGTCGGGCACTCAACTGACTGAGCCACCCAGGCCCCTCATATTGACATTTGAAACAAGGTACAAAAACGTCAGGGACATCTGGGTGGCTCAGTCAGTTAAGCATCTGACTCTTGATTTCAGCTCAGATCGTGATCTCAGGGTCATGAGATTGAACTCTGTGACAGGCTCCCCTCTCAGTGCTGCATCTGCTCTCTGTTAAAAAAAAAAAAAAAGTAATCTGATTCTTGTAAAGACCCTTTATAGATACTTAAAGTATACAGTTTGTTGTTTACTCAGTAGTATTTAAAAAACAACAACAACAAATAAATTTAACTGAGTAAATTTGAAAGATTTTACTAGCATTTTTCCCCCCAACCATTTATGAATCAGGCAGCATCCCATCTAGCAGATAGAAAGGAGCTCCAAAGAGCAGCACTAAGATTTTCATAGGCAGGAGGAAACGGGCCCTCTACCTAAAGTCATGGTGCTAGTTTAGGACTTGCTATTCTTTTTAGTAAATACCAATTCTTTTCAAAATCATGTACATTTCTTAGAAAGAAAAAGAAAACACCAAACGTTCACTAAACAAAAGGAAGGCCATTTTGGTAGGTTCCAGTCAATTTTAATTGGAACATTAGCTATAGATAATTTGAAGATTTTTATATATGGACTGCTTTTATGCAGTATAACTCCATGATCAAGATTCTATGGTCAGGAGAAGAAAATGGCCAGAGAATAGAAGGACCCTAGGTTCTCCTCATCCCCAAAACACAACAAGATAATTCAGTCATCATAAATACCCCAGATAATAACCTGAAGACCAATAGAACAAATTCCACAACTAAGAAGAGAGAAGAGTCCACATCAAAGAAACCAGGAGACATAAGTGGCTTTTTTAGCACAGAGAAGAGGCAGAGACTTAGACAAAAATGCCAAGACGGAGAAATTTATCCCAAATGAAAGAACGGGATAAGGCCATGGCCAGAGATCTAAGCACAACAGATAGAATTAACATGCCTGCTAGAGAACTTAAAGCAACAATCATAAAGATACCCACTGGGCTTGAGAAAAGAATAGAAGACATCGGTGAGACTCTTACCACAGAGATAGAAGAGTTTTGAAAGAATCCGTCAGAGATGAAGAGTGCAGTGAATGAGATTGGAAACAGGCTTGATGTTTCCATGAACATCATGGAACAGCAGGCTGGAAGAAGCAGAGGAATGAATTAGTGACCTAGAAATCAAAATAATGGAAATAATGGAAAAGAAGAATTAATGGAACATGAGAACAGACTTAGAGAATTCAGTAACTCCATCAAATGTAGCAACATTTGTATTATAGTAATAAAGAAACTAATTAATAGTAATACAATATAATAATATTGGATAATAATAAAGAAACTAATAATAATACAGTAATAATAGGGGACATTAACACCCTGCTTACATCAATGGAGACATCGTCTAAACAGAAGATAAACAAGGTAACAATGTCTTTGAGTGGCACACTGGACCAGAGGGACTTAACAAATATATTCAGAACATTCCATCCTAATACAGAATTCTGCAAGAATTGAAAAGAACAGAATTCTTTTCAAGTGCACATGGAATAGTCTCCAGAAAGATCACATAACAGGTCACAAAACCAGCCTCGACAAATAAAAAAAGTTTGAAGTCATACCATGCACCTATTCTGACCGCAATGCTTTGAAACTAAACTCAACCACAAGAAAAAATTTGGAAAGATATCAGGTATGTGGAGATTAAGCAACATGCTACTAAGAAATGAATGGGTCAACAAGGAAATAAAGAAGAAATTTTAAAAAATACATGGAAACAAATGAAAATGAAAACACAGTGGTCCAAAACCTTGGGATGCAGCAAAAGCCATCCTAAGAGGGAAATTTATAGCAATACAGGCCTACCTCAAAAAGTAAGAAAAATCCCAAATAAACAACTTGACCTCACACCTAGAGGAGATAAAAAAAGAAACAAGCAAAGCCTAAAATCAGCAAGAGGAGGGAATAATAAAGATTAGAGCAGAAATAAATGATATAGAAACTAAAAAAACCAGTAGAACAGACCAATGAAACCAGGAGCTTGTTCCTTGAAAAAAATAAATAAAACAGATGAATCTCTAGCCAGGCTTATCAAAAAGAAAAGAGAAAGTACCCAAATAAATAGAATCACAAATGAGACAGGAGAAATAACAATACCACAGAAATATAACAGTTATAAGAGGATATTATGAAAGCTTATATGCCAACAAATTGAAGAACCTAGAAGAAATGGATAAATTCCTAGAAACCTATCAAACTACCAAAACTGAACAAGAAGAAATGGAAAACTTGAACACTAATAAGCAACAAAAAATTTGAATCAGTAATCAAAAAACTCCCAACAAACAGAAGTTCAGAACCAGATGGCTTCATGGGAAAAGTCTACCAAACATTTAAGGAAGAGTTAATACCTATTCTTCTCAAACTATTCTGAAGAATAGAGGAGGAAGGAAATCTTCCAAATTTATTCTATGAAGCCAAGCATCATACCTTGATACAGAAGCTAGATAAAGAAACCACTAAAAAAGGGAATTACGGGCCAATATCCCTGGTGAGCACCAGATGCAAAAATTCTCAATAAAATACTAGCAAACCGAACCCATCAACACATTAAAAAATCATTCCCTACAATCAACTAGGATTTATTCTTAGATTGCAAGGGTGGCTCAATATAGGCAAATCAGTCAACGTAATGCACCACTTTAATAAAAAGATAAGAACCATATGATCATTTTGATAAATGCAGAAAAAGTATTTGACAAATTCAACATCATTTCATAAAAGCCCTCAAAAAAGTAGGTTTAGAGGGAACATACCTCAACGTAATAAAGGCCATATATGAAAAACCCACAGCTAATATCGTCCTAAACAGAGAAAAATGGAGAGCTTTTCCTTTACAGTCAGGAACAAGACAGGGATGTCCACTCCCAACACTGTTATTTAACATAATACTGGAAGCCCTAGCCACAGAAGTCAAAAAACAAAAAGAAATAAAAAGGCATAGAAATCAGCAAGGAAGAAGTAAAACTTTCACTTTATGTGGATGACATGATACTCTTTATAGAAAACCCAAAAGACTCCACCATAAAACTGCTAAGACCAATAAACAAATTCAGTAAAATCACAGGGTGCAAAATCATTGTACGGAAATCTAGTTGCATTTCTGTACACCAGTAATGAAGCAGCCTGAAGAGACATTAAAAAATCAATCCTATTTATAATTGCATCAAAACCCATAAAATACCTAGCAATAAACCTAGACAAAGAGGTGAAAGACCTGTATTATGAAAACTGTAAAACACTGATGAAAGAAATTGAAGCTGACACAAAGAAATGGAAAGACATTGCATGCTTATGGATTGGAAAGAACAAATATTATTAAAATGCCTATAGTAGTCAAAGTAGTCTGCACATTTTTTAGTGTAATCCCTGTCAAAATACCAACAGCGTTTTTCACAGAGCTAGAACAAACAATCCTAAAATTTGTATGGAACCACAGAAGACTCTGAATAGCCAAAGCAATCTTGAAAAACAAAAGCAAGCTGGAAGCATCATAATTCCGGACTTCAAGTTCTATTAGAAACCTGCAGTGATAAAAGCAGCATGGTACTGACACAAAAATAGACACATAGATCAATGGAACAGAATATAAAACCCAGAAATGAACCCATAGCAATATGGTCAGTTAATCTTCAACAAAGCAGGAAAGAATGTCCAGTGGGAAAAGGTCTCTTTAACAAATAGTGTTGGGAAAACTGAAGAGCAACATGCAAAAGAATGAAAGTAGATCACCTTCTTAAACCATACACAAAAAGAAATTCAGAGTGGATCAAAGACCTAAATGTGAGACCTGAAACCATAAAAATCCTAGAAGAGTACACAGGCAGCAACTTTTTTGACATTGGCCATAGCAACTTTTTTCTAGAAATGTTTCCAGAGGCAAGGGAAACAAAAAGCAAAACAACAACAACAAAAACTATTGGGATTCATCAAAATTAAAAGCTTCTGCACAGTGAATGAACCAACAGTACTAAAGCAGCCTATACAATGGGAGAAGATGTTTGCAAATGACGTATCTGATAAGAGATTAATATCCAATATCTATGAAGAACTTAAAAAATTCAACACCCAAAAAACAATCCAATTAAAAAATGGGCAGAAGACATGTATAGACATTTTTCCAAAGAAGACATACAGATGGCCAATAGATACATGAAAAGATGCTCAACATCACTCACCATTAGGGAAATACAAATCAAAATTACAATAAGCTGTCACCTCACCTGTCAGAATGGCTAAAATCAACAACATGGTGTTAGCGAGAATCAACAAGAATCAACAGTTGTTAGTGAGGTTGTGGAGAAAGAGGAACCCTCTTAATACTTGGTGAGAATGCAAACTGCTGCAGCCACTCTGGAAAACAGTATGGAGGATCCTCAAAAGGTTAAAAATAGACCTACCTTGCTATGCAGCAGTTGCAGTACTAGATATTTACCCTAACTACACAAAAATACTAATTCAAGGGATACATGTACCCCGATGTTAATAGCAGCATTATCTACAATAGCCAAATTACGGATAGCTTAACATCCATCAACTAATGGATGGATAAGGAGGATGTGGTGTGTGTATGTATACATACGTGCATGTTACATATATTAAAATATGTAATGGAACATTACTCAGCCATAAAAAAGAATGACGTCTTGCCATTTGCAACAGCATGGATTGAGCTAGAGGGTATTATGCTAAGCGAAATAAGTCGATTGGAGAAAGACAGGTACCATATGATTTCATTCACATGTGGAATTTAAGAAATGAAACCTATGAGCAAAGGGAATAAAAGAGACAGAGGAAAACCAAGAAAAAAAATCTTAGCTATAGAGAACAAACTGATGGTTACCAGAGGGGGGTTTGTTGGTAGGTTGGGTTATATGGGTGATGGGGATTAAGGAGAGCATTTGTTGTGATGAGCACTGGGTGTTGTGTGTACAGGTGTGAATCACTGTATTGTACACCTGAAACTCATATTGTACTGTATGTTAACCAACTGGAATCTAAATTAAAACTTAAAAAAAATAAAATGTATGAAACCTAAAAAAAAAATTCTGTGGTCATCTGAATTTTGAAGGATGTGTTTTCCAAGAATTAATACTGAACCTTTCTGAGTCCATAATTTCATATACCTGATTTCATTGTTTGGTTCCCATCCATATAGGACATTCAATGCCATGTATTATCATTTTTGTCTAATTAGTTTTAAAGAGGGCTCAGTAGCTCCAGGAGCAGTATTATGGTGATATTTATATACCAGTAAGGATTTAATTGATTTTTAAATAGGGTATATCTGGAGACAAGCAAACTCATATTAAATATAAAGGCACAGAAATGAGTCTTTTTTTTCTTTTGGGGGCATTTCTTTTTATAACCGAATAAAAAAATATTTTGAGAATACCCGAAACCGTTGCTTTTACTGAATGTTGGTATTCTTTCCGAATAATATCTAGAACTTTTTAGTATATGTGTATTATTTCTTCCCTGGCTTTAAAATGTTCTGTGTCTTAATTTTAGATTGTTATTTCTTTTTAACATTATGTATCAGTAACTAATTTTAGTTTTACTAAATTTAGTGAATTGGGTTTTACTGCTTTTCGGCATCACAGTTTCATTGTACATCCTCCTCATTGATTTATTTTGTTTTGTTTTAGTAGAATTGACCATTTAATTATTCTTTTAGATTGTATCTGAAGGCATAAACTAGCCTGAGTCTTTGCATGACTGAACGTGTACATTTAATCTCTCGCTTGATTGCTTATTAGACTTGACAGAATTCTCCATTTAAATAACTGTACATTTGAGTTTTGAAGAGATTGCTCTAGTGATTTTCATTATCTGATTTTGTCAGAAAGAATTCTGATGTCAATGTGATTTTCATATCTTTGTAGATGACTTCCTTTCTCCTTTGGTCTTTTCTTCTCCTCAACCCCACCCTCCCCCCCGAAGATTTTGAAATTTGGGTTCACAGAGTTCTGGTATTATACCAACATGTGATTAAGTATCTGTTTTTATTATTAGTGTTCTCCTTTAGGTGCCTCCACCCACTTTTGTCTGAAAGCCTGAATTGTACATGTGAAACTAATAGAATACTGGATGTCAACTACACTTCAATTTTAAAAAGGCTATTTTGAAAAAGATTTCTACAAAATTAAAAATATGCCTGATAAAATAAAGACAAAAAAAGCCTAACAAAAGGGACTGAACATAAATTCAGGAAAATTTTCTTCTTACATTTCTGTGATTACTTTTTCACCCACTTCTGTTTTATCCTTCTGTTAGGTAGCTGCTGGAGCTTCTAAATCTGCCTTCCATTTCTCTTACTTTATGTTTTTTTCCCATTTTGCAGTAGATTGTGGAGAATCAATCTCTTGTCCTTTTTGTCTAGGCTCAATGATTTGACCTTTAGATGGGCCTTTTATGTTCAGTCCATTTCGTTAGGCTTTTTTGGTCTTTATTTTATCAGGCATATTTTTAATTTTGTAGAAATCTTTTTCAAAATAGCCTTTTATAAATTGAAGTGTAGTTGACATCCAGTATTCTATTAGTTTCACATGTACAACATTGTGATTCAACAATTCTGTACATTATATGGTGCTTACCACAAAAGGTATAGTTATCATCTGTCCCATACAAAGTTATTACAATATTATTGATGGTCTTCCCTATGCTGTACTTTTAATCCCTGTGACTTACTTATTTTATAACTGGAAGTTTGTACCTCTCAATCCCTTTCACCTAATTCAACAATACATTAAAAGAATTGTTCACCAAGTTTAAATGGCGTTTATTCCAGGAATGCAAGGATGATTCAGTATCTGCAAATCAATTTGTGTGCTGCACCACATTAACACAATGAAGGATAAAAGCCATGTGATCTCAGTAGATGCAGAAGCATTTGACAAAATTCAACATCTGTATATTATTAAAAACTCAACAGAGTGGATATAGAGGGAATGTGCTCAATATAACAAAGAACATATAGGAGAGACCCACAGCTAACAGCATACTCAATGGGGGAAAACTGAAAGCTACACCTTCACAATCGGGAACCAGATAAGGATGCCCCTCTTGCCACTTTCATTCAACATAGTACTAGAAGTCCTAGCCACAGCAATCAGAAAAGGAAAAGAAATATAAAAAGCATCCAAATTGGTAAGAAAGAAGTAAAGATGCCAGTATTTGGAGATGACCTGATACCATTTATACATGGTATATGAATGTGATATATATATATATATATATATATATATATATATATATAATAGAAAATCCTAAAGACCACCCTAAAAATTATTAGAACTAATAAAGTTAAGTTGCAGGATGCAAAATTAAAATACTTTGCATTTCTGTTGCATTTCTATACATTAATAATGAAGTAGCAGTAAGGGAAGTTAAGAAAACAATCCCATTTGCAATTGCATAAAAAGAATAAAATACCTAGGAGTAAATTTAATCAAAAAGGTGACAGACTTGTACTCTGGAAACTATAAGATACTGGTGAAAAAAAATTGAAGATGACATCAAAAAATGCAAAGATATACCATGCTCATGGATTGGAAGAATTAATATTGTTAAAATGTCTATACTACTCAAAGCAATATACAGATTTAATGTGATCCCTATCAAAATATCAATTGCCTATTCCTTTTATTGTTGTTGATGTGCTATTTTTCATTTCACTGAGAGTGTTAATTATATTTTGCTCTGCTGGTATGTTATTACTTCAGTTTAAATGTGATGACTTTCTTGCTAATGTTTCCCTAAATGATTGGTGGTTGTTGGTTGTTTGTACATATAGTTGAAACTCTAGGTCGAGCAGTTTTGGTGGTTGTACAGTATTTATTCCCCAGTCCAAATGAGGATCCATTCTTCTTTATTTCTTGGGGTTAATAAGATTCGTATTAAGAAGCCTTCATCCAGTGATTTACAAGGCAAAATGAGAGAGTGTGGCTGGCCGGGGTGTTCCTTGTTGCGGGAATTTGTCATCTGGGTTTAGGACTTCCTTCTCATAAGTGACCTGAAACCTTGCTTTGTTCCTCTGATCCCACTGTTCACTCTGGGACTCTGCATGGTCAGAAAGCACATTTGAGAAAATATGCTCCCCCTTTAATGTTTACTGATCTGAGCTTTGTTTTTCTGAGCTTAAATATAGCAGCTTCTCCTTTGCTTGTTTTTAGTCCAGTTTTCTCTGATTTTATTTTTTCCCTTTAACCAAATCTCTGATTTTGGGGGCCTCTGGGTGGCTCATTCAGTTAAGCATCCGACTCTTGATTTGGGCTCAGGTAATAATCTCAAGGTTGTGGGATCGAGCCCTGCGTTGGGCTCTGAGCTGAGCATGGGGCCTACTTGGGATCCTGTCTCTCCCCCATTCCATACTCCCTTGCATTCTCTCTCTATAAAAAAGCAAAACAAAAAAAAAAACAAAAACCTCCTCTGATTTTTAGTTTATAGAACTTCCTCTAATTTTCCGTTCTGTGATGGTATTATTTCTTGTTTTCCTGAATTATTAGTGTTCCTCTTCTTAAACAATATATTCTGTTTGGAATTTGAGGGGAAGGGGAAGAGATAAATGTGTCCTCATTCGCTATCATGATCCATTTTCTCCTAAAGTAAAGTTGTAAAAAAGTACAGATTTTGAAATTAAGAGAAACTAGGAAAATGATGAGAGCATTTAATGGAGGCTTATCGACATATTTTAATGGGAGGAAAATGCTATGAATGTTTATACTGCTTAATGAGTCTGTAAAAGCTATTTATTTAGTGTTAACCTTTTTGGTGGGTTCATTTTCTTCCCCCAGTTCTTGGGTATTGTGTATAGTTAGTTATCCTATTTAAGAAGAACTTGCTGAAGTGGTATTTTTAATCCAGAGTAATGTGGAGTATTTTGATATATTCAGTATTCATTTGACCCATTTTATTAAGTGGGTATGTTGTTTTCAAAATAGCATTGGCATATCAACATTTTGATCAGTACATTTTTTTTAAAGATTTTATTTATTTATTTGACAGACAGATTACAAGTAGGCAGAGAGGCAGGCAGAGAGAGAGGAGGAGGAAGCAGGCTCCCTGCTGAGCAGAGAGCCCGATGCAGGGCTCTATACCAGGACCCTGGGATCATGACCTGAGCCGAAGGCAGAGGCTTCAACCCACTAAGCCACCCAGGCGCCCCTGATCAGTACATTTTAACTATCAGTATTAAAAGAAGTAAACAGATACCTTAGTGGGCATTATGAAAGATTGTCACTACCTTATTCTAGACAAGACTCAATACAAAGAGAAAATCATGTATTAATAGTCATGCAAAGCAATAGCTAATCTGAGCAAGTAAATTTTCTTCTAAAATGGACAGAATTGATTTTTTTCTTTTTTATCTTCTATTTTTTAAATTTTTATTTTATTTTTTCAGTGTTCCAGGATTCATTGTTTATGCACCACACCTAGTGCTCCATGCAATACATGCCCTCCTTAATACCCACCACCAGGCTTTCTTTATAACCTCATTTTAATTCTATTTTTGGAAAATGAATGTAATTTAAAATTAGACCTCAGGTTTGAATTTGTCATATTTTTCTTAATTGTATTTTAGAACAAAGTTTGCTAATAGGTATTTAGAAAAGAATAAGCAAGTTTTTCATTTACATGGTACTGATTTATTTATGGATTGTATTATGTGCTTTTTCATTAAACTTCAAAAATAGGAATGCATGAAGCAACATGTCCTCTTTGTGAAAGTTAGAAATTAACAAATCAGTCAGAGTAGTTTTGTATATGAACTGCCTCATGGAGACTTAAAAATTTTGACTTCACTTTTACTATTTCTAGCAAAACCAGTATCTACTTCAGAGACATCAGTAGCCCATGGAAATTTGTTGCTTTTCTTTTAAAAGTGCACCTGCATCCAAAACTGATTAAAAACGTAGTTAGAAAGAAAACTGCCATAATGAATTACATTTCTCAGTACTACCTAATTTGCCAATATGACTAGTTTTGATTAAAAAGAAGTTGATTATAATGTTCAAAACTGTTTATTGAACAGAAAAGCTGGCTGCAATCAGAAATCAGAGGTGTACCCATGGAGATACTGAATCTGAAAATTCTGATGTGACAGTTGTTCTTTCCTTTTAAGGTTTGGCCAGTGTTGCCAGGGTAATACTAAGTAGCTCTTCTGCAAGTATTTGGAAGATCTTTTGGATCTTTTTGCAGGGGCAGGGGTGTGCAGGGAAGTGATCGTGTTTATTTTTATTTTTTAGTATAAACATTAGAGTGATGTTCAAGTGTATTATTTTCACATGTTAGTAAAGTTCTTTCAACAAATTGATCAGTCCAGCCTGCAGCTAGGTACTTCCAAAACTATGTTACCATGTCTAGAAGTTTTCATTTCAGCGCATTTATTTCACATCTTTCTGGTTATTAGCTACCAAAACACCTGACTCCTGCCTCTTTTTTTTTTTTTTCTCTCTCTCTCTTTCATCCTTTGTTTCACTGTTACTTTAGAGCCTTTGGCATATGTATAGATCTCTGGTTTGTTCATTCCTATCAACTTTTGGAGGTGAGTTTTAGTTTCTTAACTTTTATCATTAGTTACCAACTTCAGTTGTTCTTGTTTAAGGTGTACCAGCAGATGCCATGTTCTGCATGACTACTCGTTAGAAGTGGATTATTGCCTGATAAGTATGGGTTGTCAGGTCCAAGTCTGTGTGTTCCCATGTCTTTTATTCTGACACTTTACTTTTTGTACCTGTGCAATGAATATAGTTTTTTGGGGGCTTTGTTCTTCATTTCTAGAATAATCTGAGGTACAAGTTAGGCAACTTGTCCAATATTTGGCAATATTTCTCTGTCACAGAAATCTATACTCTTGCTGTAAAATGGCCTGTGTATTATCAGGCACCGTTATTTCCTTTGTGAATAAAATTTGAAAACATTGCTTTGGAAATTGTCTCTTCAGTCTCTATAGTAGAAATAGTTCATGTATCAAAGGAAGAAAACTTGGAATGAGGTTTGATATTTGGTTGTCATGACTGAACATGTCTATGGTTTTACGGAAGTCCTTTGCTAACATATAAGCAAGTTTTATTTATACACACACATGCTTTTTAGAAAATGAATAGTTCATACTTTGCTCTTTGAGGACTTCATTTGAACACGTATTAAATGCTAAAATGTATTTTAAACACAGCAAACCATACTTCCCCGGAAGATTAAGAATTAAAGAGAGCCGGACTTTATCCAGAGTGTGAACCTGGTATTTGAGAACCTTTTACTCATAGCATTGCCCCTAAATCAAGCCAGACTGTTCCATGTTCTCCCTGCCTCTTGCCATACAGGGTGCATCTGGCTCTGCTTTCTCAGGTGTACATTTTCTGAGAGAACTCCTAGTGATCAAAGTGTAGGACATAGTGGCCCATGGGGGTCGGGAGGGGAGGGTTGGTTATCTTGCCACATTTGCTCAGCGGTAATTCAGGTCAAATTTTGAATGTGTGTATGAAGCCGTACTACTGTTTATATTCTAGTTCATTCCCTTCAGGAGTCAGAAAATGTACTGCTTCATGTAAGTTCAACTACTCAGGATATTCCTTCCCTAAAATCTGGCTCTGCCATTTTGCAACATGTCACAGCACCTACCCATCCCATTACCCCCACGGAAGCACTTACGCACAAAGGCTCGATTTTCTACAAGTCTTAGTTTCTTCTCTTATCCGAATATAGAAGGGCATTAACCACACTGCACTCTAAAACACAAATTAAGGGGCGCCTGGGTGGCTCAGACGCCTTTAGCTCAGGTCATGATCCCAGGGTCCTCCTCAGCAGGGAGTCTGCTTCTCCCTCTCCTCTGCCTGCTGTTCCCGCTGCCTGTGCGCTCGCTCTCTCTCTCTCACTCTCTCTCGCTCTCTCTGTCAAATAAATGCATAAAAATCTTTTAAAAAAAGAAAGAAAACCCAAATCAAGGTCTAATCTAAAAATAGAAACGTGCAGTTTTGAGGCCTCCCTATGGACAAAACACAAACAGCATTGTGATTTCCATTGTGACTGTAGGGGCTGAGCCCTGTGTTACATTGCTAATGTCTTGCTTGCCTGTCTTAGCATGTATTTTTCTGAATTAAGAGCTTGGTGGAGAGAGATACTGTTTCGGTCACTTTTTGCAAAATATCTCCACCTCTTTGAAAGATAGGTGTCCTCTAAATCCAAAATGTGGCCTGATCTTTTAGAGTGAGACGTCATTTGATTACTTGCTTTGCCTTTAAGAATAATACTCACTTCGGGTTGCTGGGGGTCGGGGGGTCGGGATAGGGGGGTGGGGTAATGGACATTGGGGAGGGTATGTGCTTTGGTTAGTGCTGTGAAGTGTGTAAACCTGGCGATTCACAGACATGTACCCCTGGGGATAAAAATACATTATATGTTTATAAAAAATTTAAAAATTAAAAAAAAAGAATAATACTTCTTTGAAACATATCTGTACTGTATATATGGCTGTATAGTACTAAGCCACTAATAAGTTCATGTCCTAAAAGCCTGATACTGACTATATTTGGAGCAGTTGGCATTTCATTTTGTTTTCACATATTCATGAAAAAGAGTAGTGAAAATATTTCTCATACCGTTATTACAGCTTCATCTCTGGATTAGGTCACCAGTGAACATGAACTCTGTAGACTCAGTCTATTAAAGTCATTTTGTCTACTTCACAAAATGGTAACATAGTTTTGTATTGTTTGGTGGTCTATGTTCAAGAGACATTTCACCTAAGAATAGATAGAAGTTGCAGTTTTAATATGAAGCTTTAATATGCTTCATATTATTTTTTAAAGATTTATTTATTTATTTGACAGATCACAGGTAGGCAGAGAGGCAGGCAAAGAGAGAGGAAGGGAAGCAGGCTCCCCATTGAGCAGAGAACCCAATGTGGGGCTCGATCCCAGGACCCTGACCTGAGCCAAAGGCAGAGGCTTTAACCCACTGAGCCACCCAGGCACCCCAATATATGCTTCATATTAAAACTGCAACTTCTAGCTAGTATTAGCTAGACAGAAAAGGAAGGCAGTCTTCCCCATGCTCTCTGCCTAGAACAGGATATTTTAAATACTGGCTGTTTTTCATTCCCTGCCCAGATTCAGGATCTTCTGTGCAGTTCTGATAATGCTATTGGAACTGACCTTCATTTTACATGTGAAGGATCTCTCAGACAACCTGTGGGTATGAAAGCAACTTTCAGAATTGTAACTGTATTCAGGTTATATCCACACAGTGCTATTTCACCCTTTCCAAAAAGTTAATGTCTTTTTTTATTTATTGCTTATTTAAAATGTTACATTTGAGAGAGTTTTTGGTTTTCTTCCCTAGTCAGCATTTTATACGTGACTTTATTTTCCATTTGATTTAAAAGGCCAGAAAATATTCAACTAAGCAAGCATATATTAAACATCTGTTCTAGTCAAGGCTCTGGGCTAGGTACACGTGGAGCATGAACAACGAGGATGGTGATGACAGTGATTCCAAACACTTGCAATCATTTCTGTTCCCTGAATAGCAGACCAGGTCCCTGGCCCAAGTGCTACTACGTAAGACACATGTATAATCTTCAGTTCCTTTTCAGGTGGGTGCCCTTATCCCGTATTGTAAATAAGGAAACTGAGGCATAGAATATCTCATAATTTGCTCAAGACAGTAACTTATAAAGACTGGTTTAAAACACAAGCAGTCATGGGGAGCCTGGGTGGCTCAGTCGTTAAGCGTCTGCCTTCGACTCAGGTCATGATCCCCGGGTCCTGGGATCGAGCCCCACATCAGGCTCCCTGCTCAGTGAGCCTACTTCTCCCTCTCCCTCTGCCTGCTGTTCCCCCTTCTGTGCTCTCTCTCTGTCAAATAAATAAATAAAATCTTTAAAATTAAAAAAAATAAAAAAAAAAAACAAGCAGTGTGACACCATGGGCCACACTCTTAACCATGGTGACATATGTATAGATATATTTATATCTATATGTGTAGGTATAGATAGAGGTATAGATATATGAAAGCAAAGACAAGATCCTACCCTCAGGAAGCTTTTATCCTACTAGAAAAGTGATGCTGTATTGGGGGCGGGGGGAATGCAACACGAGGTAGAATGTGTCCAGTGCTGCCTGCCTCAAGTCTGGAAGGTATTGAGGCTCAGAGGGAGAGAATCATTCCTTATGGGAGATGGGGAAAGCCTTGTGGAAGAGGTGTTTGAGCTGAGCCCAGAGGAATGACAGGATTTGGGCACATGGAAGTTAGTTAGAGGGGTACATTCTCATTGAAGGCAATGGGAACAAAAGCATTGTTCTGAGAAAACACGAGTGTTCCAGGGTAGTACTTAGCAAATTTGTATAGCATCCTTGGGGAGGTAATAGGAAGAAGATAATTCAACTTGAATTGTGGAAGGATTGAAGTGGCAGCCTAGGGAATTTGGACTTCTGCCAATAATGAAGAATCTTCAAAAGATCTACAACTCTAGAAAAAGAAGTCCATGATGAGAGTTTGATGGGTTGAAGCGGGAAGAGAAGAATGGCCCTGGGACTTTTTGAAACTTGGACAGAGAGCATATTTAGGAATTGCATCACATATTTAAAATATATTTTAACTCTATACCTCCATGAAAACTAGGGCGGCCAAAGTTAGTTTGACTATGCAGAAAAGAAAAATCTTTGTGCTCACACAGATCGTTGAATATAATACATGTGATTTTACTTCAAATTGGAAACTTTACATCATTTTTGAGGTGTTAGTAAGTTATAGATCCAAATTATAGATTCTTTTAAAATTGAATTACTACATTTTTCTTCTTTAAATGTTGGAGACTAGTTCAATGGAAAAGAGTTATCCAAACTAGCATCTGGCCAAAGGGCTAAGGATTTGCATTGCCTTCTTAGAAAGATGTTGTAAAATATTTTACAGGTTTCAGTGTTGGTTTACTTCTAATCTTAAAAGACACTATCTGTAGCCGAACTAATAGGTCTGCGTTGATGCAGCAAAAATAAACCTACCTTCTAAAGAATGACTCTTACTACACTTTTTAATTTAAATTTCTTCCTGCGATTTGCCAGTATTTAAAGTATAACCTGAAAGAGAATTGTACTCACAACAGAATTTCATGTTTACTGTCATGTGAGTGCCCTGAGTACCTTTCTTCCAAGTACTGAAATAGGATTCTCGGAACAGTGTTTCTAGAGGGGGATTTCCTACCAAGCCTGCCAGCGGAAAGCTGATACACTTGGAGAAATTGAGAGTCACCTACCAAACCTGTGATTTCCCAACCTAGTTTATGAACCAAGTTATGCTGAAATCATTACGTAGTCTGTGATTCCTCCTTACAAATTTCACATCTTACTTCATAGGCTATACTGACCTTTGGATTTCAGGCAGTAAATAAAAAAAAAATCTTACTCTGCTCATCTTAGAAAAAAATTGGATTAGTCTGAGCTGTACTTTTGCCTGGTGTCTTGTCAGGCATTTTCATGTTACTTTTGTAATTTTTTTTATATAATAAACTATATATTTTTAATTTTAGGGTTAATCTTCATCTTTTTTAAAAACAGCTTTTAAATACCACACTTATTCTTTTCAGATACTGTAGCCCCTTCAGCATCCCCCGTATTTTTCATGAATATGGCTATGTGCTGAGAAATAGTTCTTGCCAATTATTTTGTTTCCTTGGATTGCAGGCCATCTTGGTTTGCATACATACATATTTTTAAAGAAAGTAACTGTCTCCTTACTCCTCTGACCTGTGCCTTGCCAGACTTAAGTTTTCTACTTTTTGGTAGAAGAAGAGGGATGGAGGTGGGATAGTTAATGAATTCTCTTAGCCCGTTTCTGCATATTCAAATCGTATCTCCAAACACCAGGTCTGATCTCACCTCTAGCACAAGTTCGAAATGAAGGTAAAAGAGGTATTAATTGCTATTTTATTGTTCCCTTCTCATTTTCAACTTTCCAATCTAAGATTAATAAATGGATAACATTTAAAAAATAATTCTTCTTACCTCGATATAGTTAATAATTCTGTTTTACATTTTTAAGTCTTTTGTTCATTGTCTCTGATTTCCTGCTTTACATTTTTATCTCCACTAAGGCTTCATCTTCCTCAAGGGAAGGATGTAGGATGAGTGGTTGGCTGACTTTAAGTGTATTCTTTATCTACTCTTTCTAAAGGCAGAACGGTAATATGAGATAGATATTGGTGTTGGAATAATACATGAATATCTGCCATATTCATCCCTATAACTTTAATATTTTAAATATTTTGTAACTACAAAGGAAAAGATAGACTGGGATCAGTTTATTGAAAGTTTTGTCCTGTAAGGCGGAAGAGGTAGAACTTTAACAGGGGATCCTGGCAGAGATACTTACCACTCTTACTGGAGGACAGCCTAATGAAAGCCGTGCTTTACAAAGCTGAATTTGGCCTCCATATTTAGAATGGTCTAGAGAATGACGAGACTGAAGAAACGGAATTGAAGCAAATTCAGCATTCTTGGTTTTGATAAATAAGTTCTTAGACCAGGTGTTGGCATCGAGAATAGAAAGGAAAGAGGGAGGAATACTGCTTCTTTATATCATCACTTTTGGTAAGCATTCCAGAAGGAAAGTTAGAATGTAGTACCAATTCTGCTTAACCCATTTTGTACAGTACCTATCTCAGATCTAGTTGTTAACTGCTTGAACATAAACTCTCTCCCTGAACTGGGTGAACATTTTCAAAGCAAGACCAAACTGAGATCATGACCTGTGATTTGGTCACCCATGTGGAAGATCATCTGAGAAATGCCTCAGTTAGCTCTGTTACCAGCAATACGGATTTCTAATTAGTCTGGCCCGTCTGCACGGAGCCTGTGTCTGTTTGGCAGAGCTCTGAATTGCAGCATAGTCTTTGGCTGCTTCTGCAAGTTTCTGCAAACTTTTTTATTTAAGCCAGTCTCTTTGTAAACATCTAAAAGAGAAATCCTTGCACCATTATTTCACCCCACCTTAAATAGCATTGCTCCACAAAAATACTCTGTGTTTTTTAAAAAATCGCTGACTTTTTCCAAATTCTGCGACAGAAGTGAGGAGTGTTTTCAGTTATTTGGGTAAATCCCGCCAACCTTATCAATTTTACATTTGTTAACTCAGATCTGACTTGAAAGTAAAAACTACCTGTAATCACTTTGGGGTTAAATAGATCTAACCTCTTCCAATATTGTATTCCAGTCATCTATGGAATAATACATGCCCAAATTCCCTATTCCATTAATCCGTGATTTTGAAGCAGCCCTATGTGACCTGTAATCAAAAAGCAGTGTTTGATAGATGCTTTTACCATTCTGTCATTTTTTTCCCCCATCCGGGATAGGAAATGCCTTTGAAACCCTTGTTTATTTTCTAGCACTGTAAAAAAATTCTGTAAAGTAATTTCAACTTCAAAATTATTGAGAACTTCTTAATAGGATATTTAAGGTTTTGTTTTTATTAACTTGGCCTAGGTCACAAAACTCATTAATATTAATGACTTAGACTAGAGAGGCATTAAGGCTCTCTAATCACCAACAGACACAAAGCATTCAACCCAGTTATATAGTTTTATTATGTTATGAGTCATTCCAGGCAGAGACCACATAGGACAAACAAAAGCTGAACAATTTAGTTTTAATGTTTCTGATCCAAATCTTTGGTTTCTTACTTCTTTTTGTAGATAAACTGGAATTTTAGAACTGACACTCGGACAAATTTTTTATGGATTTCATAGGAGTGTATGACTCATTAAAATAAAACCCTTGGAACTAATCATTCAAAAAAGCACTTATTAGTAATAAACTTTAGAAAAGAGATAAAACTTGAGCCAATAATTGCTTTTTTAAAAAAAATACCAATTTTTAAATCACACTTGTATTCTCTTGTGCATAAGATAAGACTTTACTAATGTTTGCAAAGTTATATAAATATAAGCTGGTAAGTAATGTATTTATTCTACATAAACAGAAGATAGGATCTAATAGCCTCTGGGCCTACCAGCTGGAAGTTTTCAATCTTGAGATGAGTAATAATTACACTGTATTCAGGACAGCTAATTTTACCTACCTCTCCTTACATATAAACAACTGGGCCTTTTAAACTGTGAACCTAAAATAACATGGAATATGGATAGTGAGTGGGTCATTTTTGGTCAACAGAACTAATAACTTGAGACATTTGTCTACCATAGGGATTGGCAGACTTTGTTCTGCAAATGGCCAAACAGTAAATATTTTAAGATTGCAGGCTGTATAACCCTGCTCTCATAACACAAAAGCAGCCATAGACAATACCTAAACAAGTGAGTGTAGCTGAGTTCCAATACGCTTATTTCTAGAAACTGATGGCAAGTATGATTTGGCCTGTGGACTAGAGTTTAGTCACCCCTGGTCTACTTTCATTTGACTTCCTTACTCTGTACTCATCCCTCTAATCAGCAGGGATTAGCTTCTCCCCACTGAGCCACTGAAAATACTTGGGTCAATGTCACTAACACTTTCTTGGTCTTGGAATCTGAAATAAAACTTACCAATCCTTGTCTCAGTTGGTTCTTGGGAGCCTTTGACACTTGAAACACACTTTTGTTCTTCAAACTCTTTTCTTAGGGTCCATGATAACACTTTCCTGCTTTTTTTCTGGTTTCCCAGTTTTTATCCTACCTCTCAAAGCATTCTTCATTTGTGTGTGTGTGTGTATTTGCAAAGTTCTGCTTGTTTATACCACCCTTTAAATATTGGTGTGCATTAGGGATCTGTTTAAAATTTATATCGTTTCCAGAATAGGCATATTTATAGGCACAGAAAGTAGTTTGCCAGGTTCTTAGGTCTGGGGTTAGGAAGGTGGTTGGATTATATCTCTATGGCATCTCTATGGTTTCTTTTGGGGGAGGGTGATGAAAATGTTTTAAAATTAATTGTGGTCATAGTTTTATAACTGAATATACTAAAAAACCACTGAATTATGCACTTTAAATGGGCGAGTTGTGTAGTGTATTAATATCTCCATAAAGCTGTTAAAAAATTATTAGCTAATGGGGCATCTGGGTGACTCAGTTGGTTAAGCATCTGACTCTTGGTTTCCACTTAGGTTGTGATATCAGGGTCGTGAGAGCAAACTCCACATTGAGCTCATGTTGGACTCTATCCTTGGCAGGGAATCTGCTGGAGATTCTCTCCCTCTCCCTCTGCTTCTCCCCCCCAGCTTGGGCTCACTCATGCGCGCGTTCTCTCTCTTTCTGTCAAATACATAAATAAAATCTTTTTTAAAAATTGTTAGTGTTAAATTCTCCAATGTTATATTTCCCAGATTAAAAATAACACCCATGTTCCACCCTTTCCTCAAATACCATAGTTCTGAGTGAACTATCTGCCAGTTTATCCATGTTGAGTTCATTGTAGTATGCACCAGACACAGTAGTAAACACCATTAATATATATATATTAATTATAGTATCTACATTTGCCCATACCAGTACATCACTTTCAAACACACTATTTTTACTATGTAATGTTCCGTTGAATGGTGATGAATTTCTTTGACATTAATCTTCTTTGAACTTTTTTATTTCTTAGGCTAGATTTTTTGGAAGAGTATTATTACTGGGTCAAAAAGCATGAACTTTTTGGAAAAACTAATATGTACAAGCAGATACTATATTTTAATTGTAAAATGTAAACCTTATTCACGAGCTTCATATACACTCAGGATTAGGGAAAAGTGCCAACTTGTTAGAACCATTTCATTTTTGGAATATGCACTGTTAATTTCATGATTCTGAGAGGACTGTGTGACTCGTAATCAGGTAATTAGGTTAGCAGGGAACTAATGTGGATGGAAAAATGAGCTCAGTCTTCATCTGTCACCATTACAAGTTAAAAATTTGTAATGGAACAACGTGATTACAAGATAACAATTTCTTCTAGACAATTACTGTGTTAAATTAATCCCATAATCAGATTAGTTATTGTCCCTGCCTGTCTTTAGGACTTTGGGTCCATGAAGAGTTGAGAGTAGAATGGGGGGGTGTCTTGTGATTGTATGATTGCAGGTTTGCAAACAGTGCATTCTCAGGTGTCCCTTACATGATGAATTCAGTGCCCTTCAGAGAAGGAAGCGAACGCTGAATTTACCCATTTTTGTTTGCCAGAAACAGAGCCTCCAATTAGCCAATAAGAAGTATAAATTGTAACTAAATTGTGAAATTAATACTCATTTAGGTGCAATTGTTGATCCTCTTTCCCTTGAAGACTAACATGACAACACCAGATAGAAGAAAATTAAACCAACATATGTTTTTAATTACCTTTTTCTTAACACTGCGATTTGCATGAGGTTATTTAATTTAGGATGCAAAATCCATGGTAGCTCTGGAAAGTGCACACACATCATCCAGATTTCTGTCTCTGAATACAATAAAGTGATTTTACAAACAAAAGAAACCCCAGTTTGGGCATTGAGCTCAAAGTCTTTCAAAGCACACACAGGGAACATGAATTCGATTTAGTCTCTAGTTTACCCGAATCCCTCAGCTGGGATACTAACACATGCTTTGAGAAGTAAAGTCATGCAGCCATTCGAAATCTGTAATGATAATGCTTCAGTAATCAGATAAGTACTTATAATTAGAATAAAGAGTAATTTCCAGAAAAAGATAGTGTCACCTATAATATTTATTACAGAAAAACCTCTCCATTTTGTAGCTGTCAGTGCTCTTAACATAATTTCTCACTACATTGAAGGAGCTTCTTGTAATCATATTCAAAACCTCTTATCTTGCTGATTATATTCAGCAACCATAGCTAAATATTTCAGTAGCAGAGCTGAAAATCATAATGACATATCAGCATACACATAATAAATTACAGCTAATGAATACTGTAGGAAGTGCCTGTTGATTGGCTCCAAGTTTGCGATCTGCTCATGCACAGAATGCTGTAATTTTTAAGAGGACAGAAAGTACAGTGATGGTATGCCTGCCAAACATACCGTTTTGTCTCTGCAAGAACAAAGTAATATTTTAGCCAGGATGAAAAGGGCACATACAGATAACGGGTTAAATGGCCTAGCATCCGAAGTAGATACCTCTGATGGAGCATTTTGTGACACTATGTCATGCACAGTTTGACAATTTTTATATTGAGTAAAGGTTTCTGGTCGAAAATGGTTTGTTGTTCTCATGATGGTGTAAACCCGTGTTTTTAGCTAAATATGTGCAAAACCTCAGATTCTGATTTCACCAGCTTAAGCAGGGACATTCAAGTGTGAAAAGCCAATTTTCAAGCTAAGTAGGAAATCTATAGATAAGTAACTGTACTTTGTAATCCACATATATACTGAATAAACAAGACTTATGAGACCCCCATTAGTGGGGCAAATACTATATAGTATGACTGGAAAATATTGTTACCATTTAGATAAAATCCGATTACTCTGATACTCTCTATCATTACTCTCACTAAAAGAAAAATGCATATTTAAACTTAGCACCCATCTTCTCTCTTTTTTTTTTTAAGATTTTATTTATTTATTTGACAGCAAGATCACAAGTAGGCAGAGAGGGAGGCAGAGAGAGACGGGAAAGCAGGCTTCCTGCTGAGCAGAGAGCCCGATACGGGGCTCAATCCCAAGACCCTGGGATCATGACCTGAGCTGAAGGGAGAGGCTTAACCCACTGAGCCACCCAGGTACCCCGCAACGACCTTAACACTGAGCTTAGTTAAGGGCCATGTGGGGGGCTCAGTCCCTTGAGCATCCAGCTCTTGATTTCAGCTCAGGTCATGATCTCAGGGTCATGAGATCAAGCCCTACCTCAGGGTCCACCCTGGGCATGCAGCCTGCTTGAGATTCTCTCTCTCCCTCTCCTGCCCCTCCCACCCCTGCTCACATGCACGAGCTGTCTGTCTGTCTGTCTCTCAATAAATAAATAAATATCGAGCTCAATAAACATGTATGTCACTAAGTACTATGATCAGTACCGTACTTGGCTATTGGTCTACCTAAAGAAGGCATAGCCCCCGGCCCTTGAAGAGCCCACCATCTATTGTACGAAGGTGGGTCATTCCATCCCATGTAGTAGGAAAAGGCAGTGATTGCATGAGATATGATGAGATATACATCAACTGAGTTGAGAATTAAAGGGTCTAGCCAAATGCACATACACATGCGAAGGCACGGGTAGAACCATTGGGAGCGCTGCTAAGACAACACAGAACAGCATGAACAAAGACCCAAAGGACAGTGTGCAGCACTTGCTGGTACTGCTGGTGTATACGGTGCATTGAGAGGACAGGAGGCTAGAATTCAAGGCTACAGGAGGAGTCAGGGGCCAGATTTTCAAAAGTCTCGAATGCTCTGCTAATAAGCATGACATTTGGTTTTGCTTTGTATATACTGCCTACATTCTTAAATAGACAAGCATTTTGTCTGTTTTTCAAAAACTTAAAAAAGAAAAGCTATAATTTAGAGGAAAATACCTTTTGTGGCTTGTACTCCATCTCTTTGTTGCCATTGTCCTTTTGTAGCTTTTGTCACACCTTGTATCAGCTCAGGTTTCCAGTTTGCCTTCTCCCCTCCTCCAGCAGCAGGGCCCTCCATGCCCAGGAGATGTTGGGACCTACTGGACCAGGCAGTTATTTTCAGGAAGAGCCTTTGGAATCACTGGGTTTGTTGGAGCGATTGAAATAAGCTTCATGGTCAGGTGCAAGTGATTATTTCTCTCTGTCTCTGTGATGCGCTGTATTCATTGGGCTGACATATTTTTGTTGGTTTGGAATTAGAATTTTAAACATGGCAATGGTACCATGTTTACTTTTGTGAAATACTCCTAGTGGTTCTTTTTTTGTTTTTTTGTTTTTATTAATTTAAGTTAAACAGATTAGCTTTTTTTTTTTCTGAAAAATTTTGAGGTTTGAAGACTTGAACTTCACATTATTTCTCCATTACTTAAGACATGTTCGTGTCTCATCAGCCTTCTTTATCAAAATATTTACCCTCAGCGTCGCTTTTATGTATTTCTGTGTAGACTCAGAGAGGGGATGTAAATGTGCAAGTTCAAGGAGAGAACCTTTTTCTATAAATTAGCTTGATCTGCAGGTGAAAGCACTGTTTTATCTTGAGAGCTCATAGTAACACTGAAGTGGAAAGAACAATGATTTGTCTCCCCGTTATACACTTCCTGTTGGTTCATCTCTGTAGGACCAGCTGCCTCATCTTTTGAATAAAAGGGTTGAACTAGGATATTGCCAAAGCTCTTTCTTACTGACATTTTGTGGCTCTCTTCACGACCTCACTTCACCAGTGTAATTTGCTTGCGTAGGTTTGCCTTTCCACATCTTCAAGCCCTTGAATTGAAAAGGACCTTGGGAGGTCATGTAGTCAAGCTGCTCCAGAGAAAAGTGGAAATTTGCTTCCCCTCTACCTACGATGCTTGTGTTCGCATCTTCCCAAGCTGGCATCGTATGAATCAGAGCTGGTTGTAACATCTGTCACCCCTTTGGTTGCCAGGATTGATTCCACTGATCTGACAGATGGGCAGCGGATCCCTTCCTCCCTTTTGTCCCATGTACCTTCTTCCTGTCATCAGGAGCGTAGCTATAAAGGGCAACCAGCCTACCTAGAGAAGGACCTTTCTTTGGTCAAGGGTATACACCTCCCTATTTGTCATTGTTTTGGCACTCTGTAATGTTTCTTGACTGATGAGATTTCATGGGCGACAGAAATGGCTAATGCTTGTATGTGACAGTAGAATTTCATGGGGCTTTTTTTTTTTTTTTCAGTCTGTGGTGAGAGCTTAAATTTCATCCCTAGTTTTTTTTTGAGCAATAATAGTAAATAGAGATACTGGACTGTATTTACAATTACCTTTTCCTGCATATACTTAGAGGGAACATAATCTGTAGATATACTTATTAAATAAGTGGTGCCTAATGATTTTTGTTTTATAAGCCCATTCGGCATTCAGTAGAGCTTGAAATATTATTTACATACTGTCTTTGCCCTTCGTTTCTGTAACTGAAAAGGAGAAAACTGCCTCTTTGAGTATCTAGCAAAGCATTTTTAGATTCAATCAGAACATGAGATTGGTCGTTTTCTTTTACTGGAATCCTTCCCTCCTGATTTCCTAGTTGAAAAGCTAATTGTATCATTTCTAATTCCGATAGCCAACTAAGCAGTGTAAATTTGGTTTAACTCTTAGCTAGTTGATATTTGTGTTATATAGAGGCTGTTTTTACTTGGGTGATTTGTGCAGGGGCTAATGCATTTCTCTCTTGGAAAATGTGTATGTGTTCCTAATTCCCAACTAATGGGAAAGCAGAGGATATTTTTACTGTCAGCTTTCATCAAGTTAGACCTCTCTGAAGGCCTTACTGGCTTTTATTTCCATGGGAATTTTGCTAATACCCATCCAGGTGCTTGTAGACGGGACTACAAATTAAAAGTGAAAAGAAATGGCAGAACAAATACATCTTTCTTCTCTTTTAAGAAGTTGGCAGAATTTTAATCTCGTACTCTCATTTTCACTTTGCAATGTGTTCAGAAAGGATGCAGAAAGTCTAAGTTCGGTTTTAGTGCAGGAGACCAGCTTAGGCAATGTAAGTAATGAATTTCCTAAATGGGTTCTTGGTTGTAATCTTATATGTAAAAGGCAGAAGAAAGAGAGTAAATCTTTTAGTCTGTATATGTTTACCTAATAATATTAGTGACTTTAATGTGTTTTACTGGAAAATGGAAGATTGGAGACATATTTGAAAATAAGCTGCCCAGTTTTACTGCCTGTATACTAACTCACTAAATTATTTTGATCCATGTAATAAATGCCCACCCTACATTTCTAAGTACTATGCAGCTGTCGGTGCTCTTAACTTAATTTCTCTGAACGTAATTTGTGAACCTGGTGGTACTTGTCATTTAGAGAACACCCACCTACCCTAGATCCTGGAGTTCCATGGGGTTCAGCCCCAGGCTTTCCTCTCTTCTCATACTGCATTCTTTTCCTGGGAAATCCTTTCCACTCTGCAGTTTTGTTCTTGTTTGTTTTTTTGTTTTGTTTAAGATTGGTTATTTTAGAGAGAGAGCCCAAGGAGGGGGAGGGACAAAGGGAGAGAATTTTCAAGCAGACTCCCTGCTGAGCATGGATTCCCCACATAGGGCTCAATCCCAGGACCCCAGATCATGAGCTGAGCCACAGTCAAGCTGGCTGCTTAACCAACTACGCCGCCCAGGCAGCCCAAGAGAGAGAGAATCTTAAGTAGGCTCTGTGCTCGAGATTTATTTATTTAAGAGATAATTTTGTATTTAAGTTACTTAATAAATAAATATTTACTTATTTTAGGGAAGGAGCATGAGCAGGGGAAGGGGCAGAGGGAGAGAATCCTCAAGCCAACTCCCCACTGAGTGCAGAGCCCAACGGGGCACTCGATCTCACAACCCTGAGGTCATGACCTGAGCTGAAATCAAGAGCCAGAAGCTTAACCCAGGCGCCCCACTCTTGCTGTTTTAAATATTAATATATCATAACAAAACATCAAGTATGTTTCTCTTTTTTGGCTTTTTAGATATTTATTTTCAGGGAAATCTCACATAATCGAGCTCCTTGTGTCTGAAACTGCCCCTTGGGTTTGCTCCTTTTTCAGGTCTTCTCTAGCATTTCCTTACCTCTGCTTCCTCCATCCAGTTTTTTTTGCCAGATAGCTGAGAGTCATTCTGACTACTTCTATTCCTGCACACACACCCTCACTCCAATCTGTCACCAAGTGCTATCTCTAACCACCTCTAAATCATATCTGGAATCTTTCTACTTTATCACTATTGCCATCACATTAGGTCAAATCACTGTCTGGCCCGGAATAATGCATCCAGTTTGGCCAACTCGATTTACAAATAAAAGCCAAGGGCAGTTGTTAATATGCAGATGTAATTATATCATTCTTATACTTAAAACTCTCCAATGGCTTTCCATAGATCCTAGAAAAAAGCTCTTCTCTTCTGCCCATCCCGGAAGATGGGGCCTATCAAGTTTGCTGGGGCTGCCCTAACAGAGCACATCAGACTGGGTCATTTGTAACAGAAAGTTACTTACTCATAGTCTGGAGGTTTGAAGTTTGAGATCAAGATGTCAACAGGATTTGTTTCTTCTAAGACCTCTTTCTCGGCTTATGGATGGCCATATTTTCCCAATGTCTTCACCTGGTCTTCCTTCTGGGTGCTAATCTCCTCTTTTTACAAGGAAACCTGTCATGTTGGACTTGGACCCATCTCCATGACCTCTTTTACCTTAATTACCTCTTTAAGACCTTAATGCTGTATACAGTTACATTTTGACATACCAGGGGTTAGGATTTCAAAGTGAATTTTGGGGAGACACAACTCAGCCCACAAAAGGGCCTAAACTAATGGTTGAGGGAGGAGTAAACATGTATAAAATGCACTACTCTGAGTAACATTTCTATGTTCCTTATGGTTTTGCTTCAGCTATCATCTTTTCATCAAAATCTTAACTGCTATTAAGTCTACGTATTGCCTTACATAGCTGTTGAGAAGATACTAGAAACACTGGTTTACAGGTATCTGTTTCAGTCCCTGTCATCATTTCTTTTGGGTATATATTCAGGAGTGGAATTGCTAGGTCATGCGGTAATTCTTTGTTTAACTTTTTTAGGAATTTCATGCTGTTTTCCACAGCCACTGCACCATTTTACATTCCTGCTAGCAATGTATATGGATCCAATTTCTTGATATCCTCACCAGCACTTGGGTTTTCTCGTCCTCACCCCCACAATTATATCCTTCTTACTAAGCATGAAGAGTTATCTCATTGCAGTTTTGATTTGCGTTTCCCTAATGACTGATGTTGATTTTCTTTTCATGTGCTTACTTAACCATTTGTGTATCTTTTTTGTTCTGTTCTTTGCCTTTTTTTTTTAATTGGCCTTGTCTTTTTGTTTTTGAATTATAGAAGTTCTTTATATCTTCAGGTTTTATATGCTTATTAGATAATGATTTGCAAGTATTTTCTTCCGGCTTATGGGTTGTCTTTTTCCTCTCTCACTTCTTTTAAATTTTAACTGAGATATCACCATCTCAGTGATATCTTTCCTGGCCACCTACCCTTGAATCTCCACTTACCCACCTCCAGACAGACATCCCCTTTCCCTGCTTTATTATTTCTTCCTAACACCAAACACCAACAGACATTTCCACATGTATTATGTAGGTTGTTATTGTTGTTGGTGTTATTGTTACAAATCTTGTTTGTTGTCGCTTTTATTAACTAGAGGGAGGGGCATTTTTGTCTCCATCTCTTCTTAAGTGTGTGTAGACTACTGTCTAGACCAAGCCTTGTAGGTATTTAATCTGTATGTATTGAATAAAAATGAATGAATGAATTTAACACCTACCAGTGCCATCTTCTTTTTTTTTTTTTTAAGATTTTATTTATTTATTTGACAGACAGATCACAAGTAGGCAGAGAGGCAGGCAGAGAGAGAGGGAGGGAGCAGGCTCCCTGCTGAGCAGAGAGCCCGATGCGGGACTTGATCCCAGGACCCTGAGATCATGACCTGGGCCGAAGACAAAGGCTTTAACCCACTGAGCCACCCAGGCGCCCCACCTTTTTTTTTTTTTTTAATTGGAGAAATATGACACACACACAGAAAGAGCACAGTGACTTATAAAAGAGCAACTTTGACCCCTCATGATCAAGATACATATATACTATTGTCATTATGTCAGAACCCTCCCTCATGTCTCCTCCCAATTACTTCCTCCTCTGTCCGGTCAGCCAGAGGTGATCACTATTCTAATACTTCTGGTAATATCTTTGTTACTTTATAGTTGTCCTACATAAGCATTTGTCTCTAAATCTTTTTTACTGTTGTTTTTTAAATCCCGATATAAATGAAACCAATCAATATGTGTCTTCTGTGCCCTTCTCTGACATTTAGATATTTGGGAGTCATGCATGATGTCATATATAGCTGTAGCTTATTTTCATGTCTGTATAACCATCCATTGTATTGCCATACTACAATTTATGTATTCTTCCACTCAAAGAATGGTTACTTCCATTTTTTGGTTTTTTTGAATATTAATGTTCTCAATATTCTTGGTCTCCTGGTGTCCAAATGTGTGTATTTCAATTGAACATGATCCTAATACTCAGGAGTGAATTTTGGGTCAAAGGGTATTCATGTATTCAGCTTTACTAAATAATACCAGACAAGTTTTCAGAGTAGTTACACAGGTTTTCATGCCTTCCAGCAGTATGATTGCTAATATATTTTTGATTCATTTTGGCTGTTTGGACATCTTTTGTGAAATGACTATTCAAGTCTCTTGTCTTCTTCTTCTTTTTTTTTTTTTCCTTTTTCTTTTTCTAAATCAGAGCAAGGCTGTCATGCCAGAGTATTCCTGAGCAACCTGGAGTACCCCCTCTCTCCTGGGGAAACTGCCAGGAAATCCACCAAGAGGAGGGCTGTCCATAATTTTTAGGTTCTTTCCCACTTGTATTCCACCAGAGGCAGGCTTGGAGATCAGCACATTAGCTGGATCCCCTCTTCACAATCTCATCTAACATCATGTGAGTCTCCTGACAGTTTGCTCCTTCACACCAGCCAAACACCACCACTCATGTGGCTTTCTTTTTGTCTTTTCGTGAAGTGTAATTGACACAACATGGTATTAGTTTTAGGTGTACAGTGCAATGACTGTGTATATGTTCTTATCCTTTTTTCATCTCAGTTTTGCTCTTTTTTATTGATTTGTGGGCATTTTTGTGTATTCTGGCTATGAGTCTCTAGCTTTTAGTCTTTTGATGATGTGACTTGATGAGTAGAAGTTCTAGATTTTAATATATTCTCACTTATCAGTCATTTTCTTTATAGTTAATTTACTAGCAGCTTCTTTGCCAACTAAAGATTATATGGTTAGCATATTTTCTTGTCATTTTAAGGGAGTCTTTATATATTCCAGAGTTATGGAGAAATTCATGTATATTTTCTTTTAGCTTTTTCATTTTATCTTATCCACTTAGAATTACACTCCATCTGGAAGGAGATGAATAAAAACTGGCAGGAAAGTGTGGGGTATTGGGGAGATAATGAGTACAACAGTTTGGTTGGAGTACAGAAAGGTTTGGTATTTGGTTGTTTGTTTGTGTTTTTTTTGGTGGGAAGAGTCGTGGGAAATAAAACTTTTTAAGTTAGATTAGGGAAGATTGTGTCAAATTAAGAAAAATATTATTCTGGTCTGTTCTCACATGAGCAGGTGTCACTTATAGTAGCGTCCAAAGCACGTTGGGGTACGAGCACTTTTGTCTCCAAAAAGGGGGCATGCAGTAGTGTGGATGACTCAAGACACATGACCCACACTTCTCAACCCCAGCCACACAGTAACAACAAAGCAAAATAACACCAAAAAACTCTCTTTCTTACTGACTTCCCTTTTAATGTTTAAAAAAGTCTTCATTTGCTTGGAAGAGAGTGTATAGTAGTATCTTGACCTGGTTGGATGTCATTAAATTACTTCCTTTTTTTTCTAGTAACATTTACCTATTGATAGTTATCCGTACTTTATCTCACACACAGTTCTGGATAGCCCTTCATTTCCTGCTCTGACCCTTCTAGTTCATTGTCCATTGTTACATGGTTGTTTTCCTTAGGTGGTTTTCTTACCACAGTGTGCCTCCATGTGCTCATCTGTTAAAGACAAATATTTTATGGACTGTTTTAAAATTAATATGAGGTATTGTAGGTGATTCCCGTGTCAGGTAATGTAGGTGATTACCAGTGGCAGGACTTCCAGAATACATATAATCATATGAGCATATTCTTTATTTTTTACTTTTCTAAGTGAGTAATTCTTTCTTTCTTTTTTTTTAATTGAAATTTTAGTTAACATACAGTACAATATTGGTTTCTGGAGTAGAATTCAGTGACTCATCACTTACATATAACACCCAGAGATCATCACAAGTACCCTCCTTACTGCCCATCTGCTGTCTAGCCCATCCTCCATCTCCCCTCAGTTTGTTCTCTATCCTCATGAGTCTCTTAATGGCTTGTTGCCCTCTCTCCTTTTCTCTTCCCCCTTCACATATAGTTCATCTGTCTTCTTTCTTCAATTTCACATATGAGTGAAATCATGCGGTATTTGTCTTTCTCTGACTGATGTATTTTGCTTAGGATAATACCCTCTAGCTCTATCCATGTCCTTGCAAATGGCAAGATTTCATTCTTTCTGATGGCTGACTAATATTCCATCATATATATACATATAGCAACTTCTTTACCCATTCATCGGTCTATGGACATTTGGGCTCTTTCCCTAGTTTGTGACCCTATTTTGTGTGTGTGTGTGTGTGTGTGTGTGTGTGTGTGTGTGAAAAACAACTGTAATGCTTTTATTTAAAATCACACTTATGGGAGCGCCTGAGTGGCTCAGTTGGTTGAGCCACTGCTTTCAGCTCAGGTCACAATCCTGGAATTCCAGGATCGGGTTCCCTGGCGGGCTCCCTGCTCAGCAGGGAGTCTGCTTCTCCCACTGACCTCTCTCCTCTCCTGCTCTCCCTCTCTCTCTCTCTCATTCTTTCTTTCTCTCTCTCAAATAAATAAAATCTTTTGAAAAAAAAATAAAATAAAAGCACACCTACGGAATTTCATGTTGTCTGCATTTACAGGACGAAGGAATGATATAAACACATATAACCTGACAATTTTTGTGAGACCTGTGTGGTCCATATCTAAAAGTTTTCCTAGGAGTTATCCACTACAGCTAAAGCCCTAGGGTGAATTTTCTTTTTCTTTCCTTTTTCTTAAAGTATATGAGGTGTGCAGTATTATATTACAGGTAACCATTGGACAGTCTGGGTTTGAACCGGGCAGGTCCACTTATATACGGATTTTTTTTCCATTAATACAGTACAGCACTGTAAATGCATTTTCTCTTCCTTATGATTTTCTTAATGACATTTTCTTTTTTGTAGCTTACTTTATGATAAGTATAAACAGTATATAAAGTAAAAACAGTATCTAATTCATGTAACTTACAGAATATGTATTAATCGACTGGTTATGTTATCTGTAAGGCTTCTGGTCAACAGTGGGCTATTAGTAGTTAAGTTTGGTCAGAGTTAAGTTACATGTGGATTTTCGATTATATGGGGGGCCAGCTCCCCTAAGTCCCATGTTGTTCAAGGGTCAACTTTAACTTCAGATGTACAAATGATTGAACATTTATGTGCATACAAGGTGATCACCGTGATAAACTAGCTACCAACTGTGACCATATATAATTGTTACATATTATTAACTATATTCCCTGTGCTGTACATAGTATTCCTATTTCTTACTTATTTTATAAATGGAAGTATATACCTTTTAATCCTTTTTCCCTGTTTCACTTGTCCCCTCATCCCTCTCCCCTCTGGCCGCCACCAGATTGTTCCCTGTTATCTATGAGTCTGTTTCTGCTTTGTTTTGTTGGTTCATTTGTTTTCTGTATTCCCCTTGTAAGTAAAAATATACAGTACTTGTCTTTCTCTGTTTGACTTACTTGACTTAGCATAATACCCTCTACATACATCCATGTTGTCATGAATAGCAAGGTTTCATTCTCTTTTATGATCAATATTCCATTATATTTATATATACCATATCTTCTCTATCCATTCATTCCATTGATGGACATTTAGGTTGTTTCCATATCTTGGCTAATTACAGATAATGTGAACATAGGTGCGCATGTATCTCTTCAGATTGGTGATTTGTTGGTTGTTTTATGTTTTTGTTTTTGTTTTCATAAACACCCAGAGATCGAATTGCTTAACCATATGGTAGTCCTATTTTGATTTTTTGAAGAACCTTCCTACTGTTTTCCATAGTGGCTGCACCAATTTACATTCCCACCAACAGCGCAGGGGAGTTCCCTTTTCTCCCCATTCTTGCCAACACTTGTTATTTCTTGTCCTTTTGTTAACAGCCATTCTGACAAGTCTGAGATGATACCTCACTGTGGTTTGGTTTTGCATTTTCCTGATGATGAGTGATGTTGGGCACCTTTTCATGTCTCTCTGTTGGCCATCTGTAAGTCTCTGGAGAAATGTCTGATCCGTTCCTCTGCTTGTTCCCTGTTCATGTTGTTTGGAGTTTTTTCCTATTGAGTTGTGTGAAATTTTTTATATATTTTGCTTATTAACCCACTATCAGTTATATCATTTACAAATATCTTCTTTCATTCAGTAGTTTGCTTTTTTGTTTTGTTGATGGTTTCCTTTACCATACGAAAGCTTTTTAATTTGATGTAGTCTCATTTGTTTACTTTTGCTTTTATTGCCCTTTCCTGCAGAGACAGATCCAAAACAGTCTTGTTCAGACTGACATCAAAGAACTTATTGCCTGCATTTTCTTCCAGTAGTTTTAGGGTTTCTGGTCTTAAACTTAAGCCTTTAGTTGGTTTTGACTATATGTTTGTATACGGTGAAAGAAAGTGGTCCAGTTTTATTCTTTCACATGTAGCTGTCCAGCTACATTTATTGAAGAAACTTTTTCCCATGGTATGTGTAAGGGCCTATTTAGCCAGAGCAGCTCCATCCTGACCCTGCCCCCACCCACTCATGGAACTTACTTAAAAACAAGTCCCGGAAACTAGTCCCAGGTAACAAAGCCCAAATACACGGGTGGGTCAGGGCGGGTGGAGGTATTCAATCAGTGGGGACACATACTGTCTCCCTAGCTACCAAGGAGTATGGGCACCACCCTTTGGGTGCCCTTTGGGCACCAGTTCTGACCAAGGTGATAGGCTAGTTCAAATATCTACTATAGGGTAAATTGTAATTCAGTTGGTCACTTATGTGTGACCTAGCAGGACTGTGCAGCTTTCTCTGTTATAATCTCATTGGCCACCTGTGCATGGCCAGGCCCAACCACATGGCCTTTGCCTTAAAAGCTAGTCTGTAAGGCGGAGAGAGGTTGCCTCTTTGCAAGAGACGGCCCTGGCCAGTCAGTTTGATTCTCGATGCTTGGCGCGAAATAAAGCTTTGTTTGACCTTTGCTTTGTATCAGTCTTGCTCCTTTGACCATGGACCCAATAGTATGTTCTTGTCTCCTTTTTTTGAAGATGAATTGACTATATAAGCATAGGTTTATTTCTGGCCTCTCTGTTCTATTCTATTGATCTCTAGTGTGCGTGTGTGTGTGTGTGTGTATGCACCAGTATTATACTGTTTTGGTGACAACAGCTTTGTATTACATCTTGATATCTGGGATTGTCATACCTCCAGTTTTGTTCTTTTTCAAGATTCCTTTAAATTATTTTGATTCTATACAAACTTTAGGATTGTTTGTTCTATTTCTGTGAAAGATGCTATTGGTTTTCAATGGGGATTGCATTGAATCTGTAGACTGTTTTGGGTGATACTAACATTTTAACAATATTAGTTCTAATCCTTGAGCACAAAATATCTTTCATTTGTTTGTGCCATCTCAGTTTCTTTCATCCATGTCTTGTAGTTTTTTGAGTAGAGGTCTTTTACCTCCTTGGTTAAATTTATTCCTAGGTATTTTATTCTTTTTGATGCAACTGTGACTAATACTGTTTTTTAAATTTCTCTTTCTGATAATTTGTTGTAACTGTATAGAAATGTCACAGATTTGTGTATTTTAATTTTGTATTCTTCAACTTTACTGAATTTTTTGGTTCTAATAGTTTTTTGGCAGAGTCTTTAAGGTTCTATGTATCTAGTATCATGTCATCTGCACACTTTTACATCTTCCTTTCCAATTTGAGTGCCTTTTGTTTCTTTTTCTTGCACAGTTACTATGGCTAAGACTTCCAGAACTATGTTGAATAAAAAGTGGTGAGAGTGGCATCCTTATCTTCATACTGACCTTAGAGGAAAAGCTGTCAGCCTTCCACCACTGAGTATGATGTTAGCTGTGAGTCTGTCTTAGGTACATTCCTTCTATATCCATGCTGTCGAGAGTTTTTATCATAACTGTATATTGCATTTCATAAAATTCTGCATCTGTTGAGATGATCATATCATTTTTATCCTTTCTGTTAGTTTGATGTATCACATTGATAAATTTGTGGGTGTTGAACTGTCTTTGCATTCTTGGAATATGTTCTACCTGATTATAGTGTATGATCGATCCTTTTAATGTGTGGTTGAGTTCAGTTTGCTCATATTTTGTTAAGGATTTTTGCATCAATCTTCCTTGAGGATATTGGCCTGCAGTTTTCTTTTTTTATGGTCACTTTATCTGCTTTTGGTATCTGGGTAATTCTGGCCTCATAGGATGAGTCTGGAAGCATTCCTTCTTCTTCAGTCTTTTGGGATAGTTTGAGAAGGATAGGTATTAACTCCAGTTGAAATCTTTTATGAATACACCTGTGAGGCTGGTTTGGATTTCTGTTTGTTGGGATTTTTTTTTTTATTACTGATTGAACTTCATTACTAGTCATCAGTGTGTTCAGATTTTCTGTATCTTCTGGACTCAGTCTTGAAAGATTGTGTTTATAGGAATTTATTCATTTCTTCTAGGTTATCCCATTTGTCGGCATGTAATTTTTTTGTAGTACTGCCTTATGATCCTTTGTATTTCTGTGGTATTAGTTATAATTTCTCTTCTTCCATTTCTGATTTTATTTGGGCCCCCCCCCCTTTTTTTTTTTTCTTGATAGGTCTGGCTAAAGGTTTAGCACTTTTGTTTACTTTTCAAAGAACTAGCTCTTAGTTTCATTGATTTTTTTTTTGTCTCTGTTTCACTTATATCCACTCTTATCTTTATTATTTCCTTTCTTCTACTAACTTTGGTTTTATTCTTTTTCTCATTCCTTTAGGTGTGAAGTTAGGTTGTCTGTTTTTTGTTTTGTTTTTTTTTTTTTAATTTCTTAAGGTGGCTCTGTATTGCCATAAACTTCCCTCTTAGGTGTATTTTTGCTATATCCCATAGATTTTGAACTGTTGTGTTCCCATTTCTATTTGTCTCAGGTATTTTTTTATTTATTCTTTTTCTGTTGACCCATTGTTTATTTATTAGCATATTGTTTAGCCTCCACATGTTTTTAGTTTTTCCAGCTTTCTTCTTGTGATTGATTTTATTTTCATACCTCTAGAGTAGCAAATGATGCTTGATATGATTTACATCTTCTTAAATTTATTAAGACTTGTTTTGTGACTTAACATGTAACCTTTCCTGCATCATGTTCCATGCGCACTTGAGAAGAATATGTATTCTGCTCTTGGATGGAATGTTCTGCATATGTCTGTTAAGTCCATGTGGTCTAATGTGTCAGCTAAGGCCACTGTTTCCTCATTGATTTTCTGTCTGAATGATCTATCCATTGAAGTCAGTGGGGTGCTGAAGCCCCTACTATTATTATATTACTCTCATTTTCTTCCTTGATGTCTGAATTTACTTTTTCTTCCTTCTTTATCAGATCTACGAAGCGTTACCCATGAGTTTTGGATAATAGCCAGTAGTATCCATTGATATTCCTTTAAACACACAAGCAGTGAAAAGCCCTCCCAGAAATAATTTTTAGTACTTACCTAGTCATTATATTCCTTTGGAAGACAGTATAAACTCCCTGTTAGAATTACCTTTTTTTTTTTAATTCTTTCAACTTAAAATGCAATTTGCCTTGTATAAAAATATTGCTTGTATCTGTTTCCTGGAAGAATGGGGATGTAATGTTCCCATAAACTTTTCCCCTAAACATTTAACTTTGTAAAAAGTGAAATACAGTACTACCTAAGATATATCTATATATACCTGTACATAAAAAAATACATACATGTATTACTTTCTTTCACCAGGTGATTAGAGGTGTGTAGTCCAAGTTGAAAATACTTTTGACATATGATTGACAAAATGACAGTGCATTTTGATTACTTGCAACTATCGTTTTATGTCGCTAAGATATTTCTCTTCTTATTTAGTATGACATAGTAGGCTACAGTTTATTGTCCAGACTATCTTTTTGACTCTTTGGGAAGAAAAAAAAAAAAAAAAAAAAGGACCAAATAGTCAAGTCTCATCATCTATTGACAGTGATATACAGCACACGGATAATTAAGCCCATCGTTGAATATAGCCTATAAAACTGTAGCCAGGATTTTCTGCATCTTCCTCCTGAAAGCGTGTTGTTAGAGTTGGGACTGATAGCTGAGATGGCACTGGTTTGAGTATCAGTTTTATTTTCTCTTCTTCCCTTAACAAAGATACTAATGAACCATGAGTTGAGTCAGAGGCCCAGAGTGTTAGAGCTAGACAATCCAAGGCCAGGCCCCCCTAAAATACTAATAATTGGACTCTCATTAAACTTAATGCACTTACATCCTTGTTGAGTCTAGACAGCCACTGATTTGTGTCCAGACATAAAACTGAAGAGAAGTTTTTTGAAAACATGCCTCCTTAGTGAACTGAACCTTCCATACATTTTCTGAAGAGAAATGAAGCTAGAGAGTTGACTGTGGTTTGATAAAGCAGATTTGTGACTTTCTAGTTAAATTCTCAAAGAAGGCTCAAAGTGTGTTTTCCTCTTAAAAATGTCATGGTCCAAGGAAGGATTTTGATCACACCCATTCCTAATATCTGTGGGACCTAATATTTGCAGGAGTAAAAATGGAGGCCTTGGGCCATATATCTAAATGTAAAGTCATAAATAAAGTTACCAAACTACTGAGTAAATGCAACCTATACTGCTTTCTTGATAATATACCTTAAGTAATGTCCTGGCAGGCGAGATTTGGATTTAGAATTCTTGGGCTCTCTGGGCTGTTATGCCAGAGCATGACAATGTGAGGACTTGGCTCTTAGCCAGTCCCCCTTTCCTTTTTGTCCTACATATCTATCTAAGTTCCATCATTACCCTCCTTAAACAACTGTTCTTGGCCACCCCTTGGGTAAACGTAGATTCTCAAATTCTAAGAATAATCTCTGTACACATGACATGGAACACTTAAAGCCACTCCTGTATTCTTCCATATTTTCATGGTCTTCCCTAAGTCACTGCAGGTTGAATGGGAAAAGATAATGGTAATAGCTATCAGTGACTATACCTGCCAGACATTGGCATTAGTTCTTTGCATATTTTATCTCGGGTATCAGCATTTTCCCTTCTTGGGGCTAAGTATTTCAGTAAAGCAAGACACTAAATTTATATACATAGCTCTGCCGTATAAACACACACACACACACACAGGTGCACATGGGCACACACATTATTTCAGCTGTTGTTATTTTAGAAAGTATGTTTTCAAAGTCACCTTCCTTCCCTTTCCTCAGTGCAGCCTTTTAAAAATACTAACTTGAAACAAAGCAAAATCCAGGATCCAAGAACCCAGCTTAGCTACGACCCCCGGGTGTATGTACAGCAAATCAAGTTGTTCACAAACTGATTCAGTTCTTTGTTCTCTCCCCAACCCCCACCCCACCATTTGGATTGGTGAGAGAGTAATGAACTTGCCTTGCTTTTCCACAGGGTAAACTGAGGCCTGTCTTTTCCCTTTAACTGCTGGGAGGAAATATAGCATTGCTGGATAATGCTGATTTCAACCTTTGAAGGTTCAATGATGTGTGTCAGTTAGTCTGCTACTTTTTTCTCCTTCCTAAAGGAACAAGCTTTAAGGCAGATCTGCTTCTTGATTCATTTTAAAGCTTAACTACTTAGGTAGGTGTTACAAGAGCAAAGAAAAAGTGTGGAATTTAATCCTCTGTGCCTTGGCTTCTTGAGAAGGGAGGTGCCACATCTAAACACAGCCCCATTGACTCTCCTCAGTTAGCTGGAGATACTTTGTTTTGGAAATGTTGGCTTTGTAAGTAAAAATGGAAACCATTAAAACAGATAAAACAAAGAAAAAAGTAGCCATAGAAACAGAAGTAGAATTAAGAGAATGTTGGAAATGACCACAAGCAATGAAGTACATGAATTCATGTCTGTTTTCAACCTTTGTCCACTCTTCAGTTCATGGTGCCTGTTTGATGTCCTGTGAGCACAACAGTGTGGTCAGAGCCCATTCTTGGCATTCTCTCTCCTCATTAACTTGCACTTGCCAGAAGTACCTTGAATAAAACAGACAAGTTTGACCAATCTTCAGGAGCTACTTCAAGTGTTCCCTCAGTTTACAAGGTCATCCCAAAGCAGGTTGAGGGGGGCCAGATCCCTATTGCACTCTGCTGTGCCATCATGCAGACGTGCCCAGTGTCCCTCAGCACCCACAGCTCCCACGAAGTTTCCCCTGTCACATCTGAGGGAAAGAAGGAGCTTGGTTAAGTCTTCACTTTGAAGCTGTCATGTTAATTGTGAACTTTTGCTGAGTCTGTACCTTAAAAAAGGTAACCCTCTCAGCATGTTAAGATCATAACTGCTAGGTTCATGCTTGGAGGCAGCAGCTGTGCTGACGGGAGGCATTAATGGCTGGATGAGTTCAATCAGATAGGCCGCCTCCAGTGTCTTTGCATAATGGTATTTGCTAGATTCCAAATGGACTGCTGAGAAAGATGAAATACAATCTCATATATTATCTCTATCTTGAAAAAAAATAGAGAATGAAATTGTTCTCTTACTGGCTTCTATTTTATTAACCTTTTTGGAGGCAACTTAAAGAACAGATGTCCCTGTAGAGTTGAAACCTTTTGCTAAAGTGGAGTGTCATTAAGCGCGTCTGTGAGTTCTAGAACAGTGGGGTTGAGTGAAGCAGGTAAGCATTTTTTTTAAAACCACTCAGAAAATAATAGGGCATATTCTGGGGCTATCCAGAGAGAAGAAACTGGAGTGAACATTGGATACAACTAAATTCGTTCTCCTTTCTTCTTCTTCCATACAGAGCATGGAGAAAGTTCTTGTGGAATTCAGTCACAAGGAGTTGTTTGATTTCTATAACAAGGTCTGTATTTTTAAAATAATTTCTGCTATGTGGGGTTTTACATAATCTTGCCTTCTTTTTATGAATTCTTATTTTTAAATGACCTATTATGGAGTGAAGTTCTTTAAACATCCCTTGTAAACACCGTATGTTTCACGGCAGGAAGCATTGCCGAGACGAAGAGAATCTGACAAACTAAATCAGGAAGAAAGTGGAAATGGTTTTAATTAAAGCAATAGGATTGTTACTTTAAAGCAAAGCATTCAGTAATGAACTATGTGATACCTAGCCACACAGGCACTTTAGGTATATTTAACATTAAATATTTTAATTTTCGGGCCCAAGAGGAAAGGGAGGTGCCAGACCTGTGAAGTTTTATCTTTGAGTGAATGTCCTTGTTTCTTTCCAAATCCTGACTTTGTGAGCCAGGAAGATGCACTCCCCCCCCACAACCCCCCTTCAAAAGTCTTATGTAGTGATCGTTTAAATTAAAGCAGCCGGGGATATTTCAAACAGTCGAATTTAGAAATCCTCCTTGACGCATTGGAAAACTTAGATCGCAGCCATGGATTCTAATATCTTCTTATGAAAAGAAAACTTTCCTACATGGTGAATCTATTGCTGTGCGAATGGATGTAACATGCGTGGTCGCTGCTGCCGATCTGTCCCTCCCTTCGGCAAGTTACTGAGCAGCCCTTCGTAGGCATTTCTCGCCTTTCAGCAACTTTTCTCTCGTTTCCTCTGTCTAAATAGCTGGAGACCATACAAGCGCAGCTGGATTCCCTCACGTGATTGTTCCCGAAGACTGGCTTCTCCATCACACCACTGCCACCTCATCACTCTGCCCGAAATTGGGCTGCCAGGTTCTGTTTTCCGAAGGATTCGGTAGCTTTCCTCTTGTAAACAACAGGGCTTACCGCTTCTTAGAGTAATAACAGTCAAGGGAGATCATTGTCTCCAGAGCTTCTAATACCCATTCTCTCCTCCTGTGAGCCAACGGCAAACAGTTGTTAAGAATGCTTTCGCTTGGAAGGAAACAGTAAATACCATATTGTTATTACTGTCTCGTTTTTGCTTTATTGCCTGACCTCGTTTTTTACATGTTAGATGACACCTTTATGTATCAAGGAGGGTCCACAGAGACAAGGGATAATGTGTACCTTAGAATACAGAACTCCAGTCATTACCTCATTAAAGCAAGAAAGCGAGCAAGTGCAATCAGATACTTTATTTTTCCTTGAATATAATGATGTTTTGCTTGGGAAATAACATAGGAACGAAATCTGAACTAGAGCTAGTGGTAGTGAATCAGTTAATTCCAGTGTGAGCTTCTGTGTGCACTTTAATTTTTTTGGTCTGAGTGTAATGATCTAATAATAGTCCAGGTTTCTATGTGCTTTTCTTTGTACTGCAAATTAATAATGATTCACCTCATAGTAAGGGAGAGAGTCTGATCATAAATAAAAATAATTGTCATGAGTGCTAAATAGTTATCCTTAAAATTCCAAAAGCAGATACCTTTTACATTTTCTTTCTATAAATATGTTAATTAATTTTAGTCAATAAAATTTTTATGTTTTAGAATTAGGTGAACTGAAGTACACAGTGTTTTATGCTGTGACTGTATATAAACCTGAGTATGGTTCCCTATAAAAATATTACCAGTTGAATCTTTTATGAATGAAATATTTTTTCTCTGTTGTTTCCACAGAGACCGAGCAGGTGGGAGTGGGGAGACGGGAGGGGAGAAATTGAGGGAGTTTGTAGACATTGATTTGAGTCAAACGTGACTTCATATGAAGGTATTTGATCTCAGAAGGATCTCAGAAAGGTCCTATGGTTAACAGCCACTGAAATTAAATCACATTCCTTCTATGAGGTATCCGCATTGATGGTCCCTCAAGTAAATGTTCACTGTATGGAATTTGTGCCTTTATTTGTATGTGTGCTTTATGTCGTTGATGAGAACAATTGGGAGTTCGGATAATTTCAGAAAGTAATATTACAGTTGCTGTCTGTAGTTGATTAATTTGAAAAGTTTTTTTAATGTCTGTTGATACGCTATCTGGAAGACTTGTTTATAATACAGCAGCATTTATTTCCATATGTAGTTTATGGGAGCTGTCTTGTTTTGTTACACTCTGTTATGCCAGTTCCAGAGGGAGCTACCTGACTACTGAAACATTTTGGTAACTATTCCTTCAGACTTCTTATATACAAAAACACATACATCATCTCAAGTTGAATTTGTTAGACCCTCCTGACGGTGACCATATGGATAGGTAGAAGTTTTCATTGGTTTAATGGCCAATTTAACTCCCGTGTAGGTATCTAAACTAAACGTGTCAGTCCAAAATGAAATTATCGATTAGTAGCTCGTTTTATGCTCCCTAAAAGACCTGGTTTTATACTCTCTAGGAGTATTATCTAAAACTGTGAGAAAACGTAGTAAATAGTTTCCTCTCCATGAGTCTAGTTCAAGAAAGTCTGACCAAAGGCATTGAAGAAAGGTCTAATAGAATGTCTAATTCCAACTAAGAACATAACTATTCTTGAAATATATTTAATTGTACATCATTTTACCATTGCTCTGACACACAGGTCAAAGAAAATATCATTCCCAAACAGTGCCGAATACCTGTGACTTTTTCATAGAAATAAGGGAGCTGGAGGGGCAAGTGCTGGAAGCTCCTCTCTCAGCACTCTTACTTGAGTGCCTGATGTGAGGCTTAAACACAAATAGACTTAGTTGCTAGAAAGGAACCATTGTACTATTTTACCCCTTCTACAAGTAATACCTGCAATGCTCCAGTAGTAATTTGTGATTCTAAAAAATCATAAAGAAGTAACCTTAAAGTAGACTCTTATCATCCAAAACAGCCATTTAATGATTTTTTGGTAGATTTTACTGAAGTGGGTTTTTTCCTACCCATATATCTTTCTCGTTCTTTTTTTTTTTTCTTTTTTTAAGATTTTATTTATTTGAGAGAGAGAAAACATGCAAGAGAGCAGAGGGCACAAGTAGGCAGAGCGGCAGGCAGAGGGAAAGGGAGAAGCAGACCCCCACCCAGCAGGAAGCTTGATGTGGGACTCGAACCCAGGACCCCAAGACCATGACCTGAGCCAAGGGCAGACGCCCAACCAACTGAGCCACCCAGGTGTCCCTCTCGTTCTTTTCTCTCTTTTTTTTTCCTTTTCCTAACACATTGGAATAATGCCATAAATACAGTTTCATACTTTGCTTTGCTTGTGTAACATTATACATGAGCATTTTTCCTGTCCTTATTACCTAAAACATAATTTCAGTATATATTAAATAACCCACCATGTGCATGAGCTACACTTTATGTAGTTATCCAGTCTGTTGTTGGATGTTTAGACTATTTTCATTTTTTAACATACTACAGAACTCATTGGTGGCATATCCTTACATCTATAACCCCTGGACCATATCTGTCATTATTTTATTACTACAGATTACTAGAGGTGGGATTACATAAGAAGTATGAAGATTTCTTTTCCATTTTTATCTTTAATGGTATTTTATTATAAAAATCATAGTTGCCCTTAGTTTAAAAAAAAAAGTTCCTGTTTTGCCAGTCTCACTCCACTTCCCAGAAATGCTCACCCAAGTACTTGGAAATTTTGGTTTGTATCTTTTCGGACGTCTTATGCAAATACACACGCACACACACATGCACACACACCTTTTTTGTGTATGTTTATACTTGCATTTATTTATTTATGTGTTTATTTATTTTTAAGTAGGCTCCATACCCAACATGGAGCCCGACATGGGGCTTGAACTCATGGCCCATATTCATTTATACCATCACCAACGGTAAAGGAGAATTCACCTGCCTCAGGACAACTTTATCACCCTTTTCTCCTACTGTGCATTTCATTCTCCACATTCTCCTTAACCTGGGACCAGGTTTTGGGAACAGCATCGGCAAGAGAGAATTGGACACTGGAACATCACTAATTACTTGGATTTTTTGTGCTGATAAGTCTAGAAGTATCAAAGAGGAGATCTCTTCTATAATCGGCAAATGGGAGAGGCACTAGCACAGTATTTAAGTGTAAGGACACTGAAGTCAGACATTCGTTTCCTCAACAAATACTCAGTGAGTGTCTATGATTCTAGGAACTTCATATGCCAGCACCGTGTTAACAATGTTGAACAAAATAAATACAGTTCCTGGCTTCTTAAAGCATAATATTTTAAACATTCAGTTTTTAAAAAGCAAGAAAATGTAATAAATTGTGAACAAGTATGGGATGAGAAACAATTGGCTTCTGTTAAAAGAAAAATCAGAGATACAACCAAGTTTAGATTGGGCATCAAGGAAAGATTCTCTGAGGACATGATACTTGAAGTGAGTCCTGTGCAGTGAGGTAGAACAAAGCAATTGAAGAAGAGAATAAATAATGGAAGACTAGAGTGAAAAGCATTCTGGACACAGAGAATGGCCCATCCAGCGTCCCAGAGATGGGCACCTTTCGGTGCACTATTGCACTATTAGCACCTTTCGGGAACCGAAGAAGATCCACGACACTCTGGTCACATCTCTTGTCATTTCTACTACCAAAATGGCTTGCAAAGATATCTCCAGGGCACTGCCTTTTCCAGGCTATTCCACCATTTTTGCCCTGGACTTCTTGCCTCCACTTTAGCCCACTTCAATCCACTCTTCACACAGGGCTGATATTTCTGAAACATCAGTCACAGTAATTATACCATCTCTCTGCTTAGAACCCTGCAAAAGGGGTCCTCTTACCCTGGAAATACAATTAAGTGGGTGGACCCTCAGGATAGAGAGTCGTGTCCTAGTTCAACTACTTTTTGTGGTGCTCCATTTAATCCAAGCTCAGTTTCCTTATCTTTGTAATGGGAATAAAAATAATTTACATAACATGGGAGTGCTTGTGTAGATTAAATGAGAGAATTCATGGTAAACAGCATAATTCCTGATTTGTGATAATCACATAATAAATGTTGGCTGTCATTTTCATAATCATTAAGAAAATGACCAGAGTTTCTATTGAAATTATTCCAGATAGGTTTGAATTAAAGTCAAAATTGGAGAAACCCTGTTATGAAGCCCCTTCCCTTTAAATTTACTGGATTTCCAGTAACAACTCTGTCCCATGATCACTGGATTCAAATGTAATGCCAATCTATCTCACTTTTAATTTTTAATTAATAAGGTAAGATAATCTGTATATTACAGGATAGGCTCAGAATTTGAAATTGCTTTTCTAGGATTCTCTTTCTACATAGCTCTCCTGGTTCTGACCAATCCTTTGCTCTCCCTCTAGTCTATGAATTTCTGTCTCTTACCTTAAACAATGTTTTCTACACCTTATTCATTATTCCAGGGGTCAGCAAACTATGTCCAGGCCCCCAGCCTTTATTTTTATGAAGTTTTATTGGAACACAGCTATGGTAGGGAACACAGGCTCCCAGTCATCCCTGCCTTTGGGTTTTCACATCTCAGTACAATCCTCTGTCCTCAACTGTGGGCACCACCTGTTACATGCGTCTAACCACTCAAATATGGCAAAGGAAATGGAATGTCACTCCCCTGATTGTTGCATTATGTAAAATTCTTTTGTGCTACCAAACTCTAGAGATTTTTTTCCCTTCTTGGCTTGAAAGAAGCAAGCGGCCATGTTGTGAGAGGGGCTGTGGGCAGAACCACATGATGAGGAACTGTGGGTGATCTCTAGGAGCTGAGGACGACCAGCAAAAAGCTGAGGCCCCAGGTCAGCAGTCCCACAGCCACAGGAAATAAATCTACAAACAACCCGAGTGAGTTAGGAAGTGGACTCTTCCCCAGTCAAGCCTGCAGTTGAGAACACAGTTGCAACTGAACATGTTTGCAGCCTTGTGAGATTCCACAGGAAGGACTCAGCCCCCTGACCCATGGTAACTGTGAGATAATAAATACGTATTGATTTGTTATAGTACAGTAATAATTTGTCACACTGTATAGTATAGTAATTTGTTATATTGTAATGGATGCCTAAAACAACAGCCATGCTCTTTTGTTTACATAGTCTGTGACTCTTTTGCACTACGACAGCAGATGTGAGTAGTTGCCACAGAGAGTATGTGACCCAGAAAGAGCACGTGACTCTTGAGAGGAAAAATTCGCAGACAAATGCCTTTGACCATGCTTCCCTGGGGCCTCCCTAGAGGATAGAGTGGTTGGCAAGGGATACAGAAATCTGTAAGGTGGGAATACTGTGTCTTTCTTTAGCAGCCCTTTAATTTTTGCCAGCCACATGGCAATCAACTAGAAATTCTGTTTTCTTTCTTTCTTTTTTTTTTTTTGTTAAGATTTTATTTATTTATTGCCAGAGAGAGAGAAAGCAAGAGAGCACAAGTACAGGGAGTGGCAGAGGGAGAAGCAGACTCCCCGCTGAGCAGGGAGCCCGACGTGGGACTTGATCCCAGGACGCTGGGATCATGACCTGAGCCAAAGGCAGGTGTGTAACCAACTGAGCCACCCAGGCGCCCCGGAAATTATATTTTCTATCCTCTGCAGCTCCTGCAGCCATGTGACTAGGTCTTACCAGTGAAATGTGAGTGGAAATGACATTCCTCTTCAGTTTTCTTTCCCCTTCCTAGGGCTAAAACATAGATCTGGAGCTGGGTCAGCTTTGACTGAGCAGATAAGAATAATGCCGTGAGGGGTAGGAAGCAAGAAGATGGCAGGAAGCTGGGTCCCCGAATGTCCTGTGGAGCAGGGCTGCTGTTAGGCGCTTGACAAGCTGCCATCTCTAGACCATCACATGAGGAGTTCAACGTATTGTGTGAGCAGCTCTGTTTGGGACCTGTTTAATTGGACAGCTTAGCCCAGAGCCTAACTAATATGGGGGTAACATGATTTTAATTAGCCAGTTATTTAGAACATTTATATTTTTAAAGAGACATGAATGTTTTGTGGCATAGAGTTAGAATACATATACATGTTAAGGAGAAAATGGGAAGTGTTTAAAAATCTTTTACTTGCAACGTGCAACTTCGGGTTCTACCCTCCCCCAGCGTGGCTCCTTGGAAGAAGTTTGAAAAGCGGTGGGTGTGTATTGTCAATTTCCCCCCAGTGTCTTTGCAGAATCCTTTTTCCACTGTTGAGGAAGAGGGCCAGGACAATTCTGACTTGTTCAGGCTCATTAGTCAGAAGCTGCTCAGGAATTAGAATTTAAGTTTCAGATGAGTCCATTTTGCTTCCCTGAAACTTTGATTTTTGTCATCATTATGCAAATAGTTCTACTCGATACATCAGCCTCATTTAATGCTAAAATTAGGAACACATTAATTTGAAGGATTTTATAGTAAAGCTTAATGGCATTTATAATTCTAGAGAATTTCAAGGATTTTATTATTTCTTCTCTGCCTCCCCCCTCCCCACACACATACTTTTGAAGCTTTTAATAGTCTTTTGCTTTTCTCTGAGGTGTAAGGTTGTACTAGCTTATTGAAGGCCTACAGTTTAAATCCAAGCGATGGCAGTTTTCACAGTCTGCTTTGCTTGTTGTATTTGAAATGAAAAGTTACTAGTTTTTCAAAAGAAATGGTCTGCAAAGACAAGACAGTTGAAGCTGGCCCAGTCTAAAAATCTGTAAGGAAGAGGATGCTACAGGATTAGGGAAACTGGCAGAAAAATAATGAATATATAATAAGGTTCCCTTCATAAAAACCAGAGTTCAGTCATTTTTAGCATCTTTTAATGAGAATCCGAGAATCTCATTTTCTAAATGACTTGGGTTTTGAACTGTCTTTTCTTCAAAGGAATCTAGGACGGAAGGGGAGAGCAGTTAATAGCAAATGTAACAGTAGTACTTATTTCTGGAACTGAGTTTTAAAGAACACAATACATCGCACCTGAATTGTTTAAGGAAAAGTCGATAATAAGGCTTTTCTCATCTGTATAAATGTAGATTTGCTGCAAGGTGTGGAGCTCGGTGATGTCTCGAGGTCTCCCCCCATCCCTCCTGGCCTCTGATCCTGCTAGATTTCCTTTGTGCCCTGTTTCCAGTCCACATCTCATGTTCTTCCTGCAGGATTATTTCAGATTCTTCTTCCAGGCTCCTTAGGAACAAAGCAAAAAGCCATCCCCAGACAGGCTGCTGTCTCCCTCCCACCTTGGAAGCTTCTGTACCCCTTCCTGTCCAGAAATGTAGTTATGCTCTGGCAGCAGAGCACGGTAATTTTTCAAGTGATCGGAGAAAGTAGTGACTCATATGTCCCCTGCCATGTGCTCTACTTGGCAATCCAGCTTCTCGCTCTGTTACATGCCGATGTCAGTAATTCTGTGAGCATCGGGGTCCTTAGGAAATATTGGCTGAGTGAATTAACAGAGTACATAACTAGTTTTTCTCCCCATGCCTCTCTTATTTGCACAGTACCGTCTGAATTCTTAAAAACAAAGAGAACCGTCATAAATCTCGGATTTACAAGAGTACTTTTCAAACTGATTTAGCAATGCATGGGGGACTCCCACAGGGGAGGAGCTACATCTGTTCTGGGGAGAAGCTCCTGAGAGTCACCAAGCAGGAGATGTTCATGGAGAGAATAACAGCCCGTGAACCTGCTAGGGACCCAGCTCTCTCCCATCCAGAATGCTAGAGCCAGTTCTCCCACTGCTGTGAGATTGAGCATGCTCATGAAGTTGACCTAGACATGACATTTGGTGCCAGTGCTCTGAAGACTGGAAAGCGATAACGTTCCTCCCAAATTCAGAGATGATTTACGTACCGGGGGCCAGTGAGGTGCTCTGGAGAGACATCAGCAACCTTCTTACCTAAAGATCGATGGTAAGTGTGTATAGATTTTGTGAGCTCATCACCCAGATTTTCATCTCCTGCGGAAGAGTGTGTCTTGACTCCAGACACATATATGCTTTCCTCACTGAAGTGGGGCAGTTCATTGACACCGTTTTAGAGAGGTCTCCCCTTACGTGGCCCACATTGTTCCAGGGTATCACCAATACACAGTCTGGGCAAAAACCTGAAAATGTTCATCTAGATCACACAGAACGCAAGTGAGATGCCCAGAGCCACACAGAAAGCTGTGTAGCAACATCTTAATTAAAAATTTCCCAAGGCAGCCAACTGTGTGTTTAGATGTAGAGTCTGATGTGAGGGATCAGTTTCTTCTTGATAGACCGATGACTGAGAACATCCAGCTTTTCTCCCTCGTGGCAGAAAAGGCCCTCACTGTCAGCGTTCTGGTGTTCCTTCCTGCAGAGTATGTGTGGTCCAGAGGGATCAGGGGAGTAATCAGAAGTCAGCAATTTTGGATGCGTCTCCTTTCTGGTCCCAGCACAGGCACACCTCACCACGCAGGCTTAGAGGACTCTGGGAATGGCCACCTTTGCTAGGTATGCTGTTGAACTCCCCTGTATGTTTGGGTCCGTGATCGTGCTCAGTTCTTCCGGGCAAGTGTAAGCCAGGAGAGTGTAGCCACCATCTGTGGGGTTATTCCCACTCTGTGGGAATCTGCCCAAATGTATCGATCTTAACACCACTAGGATTCTCCTCTACTGGCTTCCAGGAAACACTCCTCCCAGATCTGAGTTTGCTCGACCATTTTCCTTGGGTTAATTCTGTTCCCTTAAATACAGTTATACGTTTGGATCCCTTTTCTCTAGGTTACTTTCAATTAAATTTATAATCTGAAAGACATTTTAATTCTTTTTTTTTTAATCAAAATCCTCAACAGGGCTTATGTTAAAACAGAAAGTGTAAGCATTCTTAAATGCTAATGTCATTCTGCTTTAGCCCTTTTTCTGCCCTACTTTGGCCTTTTATGCAATTTTATATATGATTTAATTTTTTTTTAATTTTAGTTCCAGTAAAGTTGCCATAGAGAGTTTAATATTCATTTCAAGTGTACAGTAGTTACTCAACACATCCACACATCACCCAGTGCTCATCACAGCAAGTGCCTTCCTTAATTCCCGTCACCTGTTGCCTCCATCCCTCCCACCCACCTCCCCTCTGGTGACCGTCATTTGTTCTCTGGCATTAAGGGTCTGTTTCTTGGTTTGTCTCTGTCTCTTTCTTTTTTTCCTTTGCTCATTTGTTTTGTTTCTTAAGTTCCACATATAAGTGAAATCATATGATATTTGTCTTTCTTTAACCAATTTATTTTGTTTAGGATTATACTCTTTTACTCCATCCATGACATGCAAATGGCAAGATGTCATTCTTTATTATGGCTGAATAATACTCCATTGAATATATATGCCACGTCTTCTTTACCACTTATCTAACAATGGACACTCAGCCTGATTCCAATAATTTGGCTATTGTAGATAATGCTGCAGAAACATAGACATGTACATATCTCTTTGAACTAGAGTTTTTGTATTTTTGAGGGTAAGTACCCAATAGTGTGATTCCTGGATCGTAGGGTGGTTCTATTTTTAACTCTGAGTAACGGGCATGCTGTTTTCCAGAGTGACTGCACCAGTTTGCATTCCCACCCACATCCTGGCCAACACCTGTTGTTTCTTGTATTTTTTATTTTAGCCATTCTGACAGGTATGAGATGATATCTCATTGTGGTTTTGATGTGCATTTCCCTAATGGTGACTGATATTGAACATCTTGTCACATGTCTATTAGCCATTTGTATGTCTTCTTTGGAGATATATCTATTCATGTCTCCTGCCCATTTTTTAATTGGATTATTTGCTTTTTGGGTGTTGAGTTTTATACGTTCTTTATAGATTTTGGATACTGACCCTTTATCAGATATTGCATTTGCAAATCTTCTCCCATTCCCTAAGTTGCCTTTTAGTTTCATTGGTTGTTTCCTTTACTGTGCAGAAGCTTTTTATTTGGATGTAGTCCCAATAGTTATTTTTGCTTTTGTTTCCCTTGCCTCAGGAGACCTATCTAGAAAAATGCTGCTAGAGCTCGTATCAGAGACCTTACTGCCTGTGCCCTCTTCGAGGACTCTTTTGGCTTCAGGTCTCATACTTATTTTTTGTTTAAGGTTGATAAATTTATTTTAGAGAGAGAGAGCACACACATATGTGAGTCAGGGGATGGGGGGGAAGAGAGAATCTTTAAGCAGACTCCCCGCTGAGCAAGGAGCCCAATGCAGGGCTCTGTCTCTTGACCCTGTGATGATGACCTGAACCTAAAACCCAAGTCCAACGCTTAACAGACTGAGCCACCCAGGCAGCCCTCAAGTTTCATATTTAGATCTTTAATCCATTTTGAGTTTATTTTTCATATATGGTGTACAAAGGTGGTCCAGTTTCATTCTTTTGCGTGTGGCTGTCCGGTTTCCCCAACACCATTTGTTGAAGTCTTTTTCCCATTGGATATTCTTTCCTGCTGTGCTGAAGATTAATTGACCATAGAGTTGGGGGTTTATTTCTGGGTTTTCTTTTCCGTTCCATTGATCTGTATCCATTTTTGTGCCAGCACCGTAGTATTTTGATGACTACAGCTTTGTAATACAGCTTGAAGTCTGGAATTGTGATGCTTCTAGCTTTGCTTTTCTTTTCAAGATCCCTTTGGCTATTTGGGGTCTTTTGTTGTTCCATGCAAATTTTAGGGTTGTTTGTTCTGGCTGTGTGAAAATGCAGGTGGAATTTGGCGCAGATTGCATTAAATGTTTGGACTGCTTTGGGTAGTCTAGACATTTTAACAATATTTGTTCTCATCCGTGAGCATGGAATGTCTTTCCATTTCTTTATGTCATCTTCAATTCTTTCATAAATATTTTACAGTTTTCATAGTACAAGCCTTTCACCTCTTTGGTTATGTTTATTCCTAGGTATCTTGTTATTTTTGGTACAGTTGTAAATGGAACTGTTTTCTTAATTTCTCATTATTAAAATATCTCCTCAAGCAAGGGAAACAAAGGCAAAAATAAACTACTGAGATGACATCAAAATAAAAAGCTTTTGTATGAAGGATAACCATCAAGAAAACAAAAAGGCAACCTACTAAATGGGAGAAGAGAAGATATTTGTAAATGATATTTCTGATAAGGGATTAATATCTAAAATATATAAAGAACTTATACAGCTAAACACCAAAAACACAGTCTGGTTTAAAAAATGAGCAGGGGACCTGGATAGACATTTTCCCAAAGACATCCAGATGACCAACAGACACATGAAAAGATGCTCAACATCACTCATCACCAGGCGAATGCAAACATCAAATGCACAAAACCGCAATGAAGTATCACCTTACACCTGTCAGAATGGCTAAAATAAAAAAGACAAGAAATAAGGGTTGGTGAGGATTTGAAGAAAAAGGAACCCTTGTTCACTATTTGTGAGAATATGAATTGGTGCAGCCACTGTGGAAGAGTATGGAGGTTCCCCCCAAAATTAGAAATACCATACGATCCAGTAATTCCACTACTGGGTATTTACTCAAAGGGGTGGAAAAAGACTAATTCAAAAACATACTTGCACCCCTATGTTTATTGCAGTATTTTTTACAACAGCCAAGATAGGGAAGCAGCCAAGTGTCCATCAGTAAATGAATGGGTAAAGAAGATGTGGAACAATGGAATATTGCTCAGCATTAAAAAGAATGAAATGTTGCCATTTGCGACAGCATGGAAGGCTCTAGAGGGTGTTATGCTAATTAAATACGTGGACTGAGAAAGACAATACCAGATGATTCCATTCATATGTGGCATCTAAGAAGAAAGAAGAAGTAGCAAAAAGAATCAGACCTATAAATACAGAGAGCAAACTAATGGTTGCCAGAGAGGATGTTGGGTGGGTGGGCAATGGGCAGAATGAGCAAAGGGGAGTGGGAGATACAGGTTTGCGGTTATGAAAGGAGTAAGTCATGGTGATAAAAAGCACAGCACAGGGAACCCAGTCAGTGGTATGGGAATAGCGTTGTATGGTGACAAGCAGTGGCGACACTTGTGAGCACAGCATAATGTATAGAGAAGTGGAACCATTACGTTATACATGTGAAACTGATGTAAAGTCATGTCAACTGTACTTGTCAGTTTTTTTTCTAAAAATGAATAAAATGAAATCTTGTTGGCTATGTTTCCCAGTGGACAGAGTACTGGGAAAAAAAACCGTGTTTGTACACCTTGCACTCCCTGCTTTCACTCCATGGGATGGACTGCTAGTGGAACCAGGGATCCTTCAGGGTTTAGCCATCTTTCTCCACCTTGGGAAAACATTATTGTTTTAGTTCCATGCTGTCTAGTTGGCAGGATCCAGTGATACTCCAAAATCAGGGCTGAAGCAGAGGTATTTACAGGGGAAGAGGATGGGAGGGTCGTTCTTAAGCCTTAAGAGTGAACCATGTGCTCTAAGCGAGCTTTATCAAGCTCTGGAAGGTAATAATAAAATGTCACTTTGTTTCCTATTTGCTATCAGTTTTTCTGTATGCAGCTCTCTTGGGAATGTCAAAAGATGAGGAGTGATTGACAGGACAAGATTTGGGCACTTGGTGGTTCTCTAGTCAAGTGCCATTGAATGCCATCATAGTTTTATCTCTGTCCCTTTCAGCTTTTCTTAGCAGATCTTTTTTTTTTTGGTGGTAAGCATGTTAGAGGGCTGTAGACAAAAATATCTAAGGCATCATTTAAACCTTTCAGTTCTCAAGTAGGCACTGAGTAAGAGAAGAGGTCTTTTAAAATCAATAACTGACTCTCACTGAAGAAGACCAGCTTGACATTTACAGCCCTCCATTCTAAATAAACAAAATACCCCCTTCTCTGAAAACAGAGGGGAGACATTTCTGAGTCTGTTTCAAAGGCTCGTTGTTGGAGCACCCGCTCCAGCAGAGCAGTGAGACCAATTCCATGTGGGCAGAAATTGACTACACCCTCACCTCCCTCTGTGTTTCTGAGAACTTGAACTTCAACCACTCCCTCCACTTCCCTAGGAAGCTAAGGAGGAATAGCCTGAGATGATTCTGTCTTCAGGCCTTTTGCTGAATTTGTGGAAGGACAAGAACCATAGAAATCCATGCTCCTCTCATTCCAGACCAAGTGTTTACAGTGCAACACAGCCAAGTAGGAAACTGAGCAGAAAAGCCCAGGAGATACTCACCAACTGACCAAGTTACCCTTATGTGGTACAGGGACAGATGACCAATACGCTTCAGGGCTACCTTTGTGCCTCCTTTTCTGCAAGTAGGTCTGACTCACATCCTATGAAACCCACAGGATTTGCCTCAGGCAGGGAAATGAATGAATTGAATTAAATACTTCTTCCATATGTTAATTTCCATCAGAGCTATTTAACCCATCCCTGTGTGTATCAAAAGCAGAGCAAAGGGATTCTGCCTGGCTAGTTGTTTCTGCCTCTGACCATTAATCACGGCCATGCTGAAACCTCTGTAGGTGCTCATCAGTCACCTTAAACCACAAAACGTGTCATTGGCACGACAAAAAATATTCTCGTTGCATTGGTGATGTTGAGCTTTAAAGAGCTTGTGATGCTTCATTTCCCTGCATGGGCCTCTGAAATGTCCCAGGATGTGTTTGGGACTAATTAAACTTGCTAGCCTTTTTCTACTTCTCCTTCAGGACTGCCACTGGCAGGGGAGGAGGGCCAGATGGCAGGAGGCTTTTCTCCTAGACTGATCCACATGTCTGCAGAGTTTTGCCCCCTCCAGCCACAGCTGGCTCCCAGGTTTCTCCCTACCTAAATCAGCAATAGTGCCAGGACCAGCAGAGTGGGAGGAGAAGACCCCCAGGAACTGACCCTTTACACCCACACACACACACACACACACACACACAGACTCTTCCGACCTCGGAGAGCGGTACCCACAATGCCCGGAGAGAACCCTGCTATATTCTGTGGGCTTTGTGCTGCAGAAATCCAAAGAGCAAACGAAGAAATCAGCAGTTGCTTTGCATAATACCCATATTTCTTCATTTATTTTTTTTTAAAGGGGAAAGAGAGAGGAATTGACATTGTTTTTAAGACTTTATTTATCTGACAGAGATCACAAGCAGGCAGAGAGAGAGGAGAAAGCAGGCTCCCCTCGGAGCTGAGAGCCCGATGTAGGGCTCGATCCCAGGACCCTGGGATCATGACCTGAGCTGAAGGCAGAGGCTTTAACTCACTGAGCCACCCAGGCGCCCCTGACAGAGATTTTTGTGTGCTTTTTAAAGGGGTGTGTTTAAGCAGTGGTTGATTTGGGTAGCCTTATGATGATCATACTCAAATAGGATGCTGGGCAGGACCTTAGCTCAGTGGCTCTGCTTATTCATTCATTCATGTATACATTTATCCACCAACTATTTAATAGGTCAGCAAGTGGGGTCCTACTCGTTCTCCTATTCTGCTTGAGTATCAGGATCTGCAACAAAGGCATTTCCCCGGGTTCCCAGGAAGAGGCTGATCAGGGGTAAAGGGACTCCCCTCAGGGACGCCTCCAGCAGCTTTCTTGTGGTAGGGAAAGGTAGGGAAGCATCCCTGTGAGTTACAGCGGGCCCATCACTGGTCAGATACAGCGTTTCGTTCCGCTTCAGCTCATCAGTTAATGAGACTCTTAATGAGTAAAATCGTGCAGTTCTGGTAACAGACTTACCGACTGCCTGCTTTGTTGCCTAAGGCACTAGGTACCAGCCATTCACCATAAATAAGACAGGATCTCACCTCTGAGGTCTTAAGGCCAGATGGAACATCACCCAGCTTGATGGGGCAGCAAGTGTAACACGGAGCATTTCTAACACAGCAATGACCCGCTGCAGATGTGCAGCACCTCACACTTTCCAAAGCCCTGTCACACTCATGGGATCCTCGCAGGAGTCGTCCAGGACACTAAACAGGCGCTATTTCCATTGCACCAGTGAATAAGCTGAGACTGAGACGCTCAAGTCACAAGCACACTCAGAATTTCTAACCCCTAGTTTGGGGCTCTTTGAGATCAGGTTTGGCCTCTTGGCTCCAAATGTCCCTATCAGAACCTGCTCTGAAATCATGATTGGAATCCCTTGAAGCTCATCTTTACAGTGATCACTGTGTTACCGCCTCTCAGTGGAAGGCGCTGGAGGAACAAGATAGGAGGAAGAGGCTTCTCCTGTGGGTTCTGCCAGCTGCCCTGTCTGTCATTTGTGTGGGTATGAGGACACTTGGTCATGCTGCGCCTCAGCCACAGGTCCAGAGCGCTCACTCCTTGGGTGACCTTGCATCCCTGGCCTAGTCTGGTGAACACTTTCCCATGGTCCTCCCAACACAGACGCCACATACTCTAGTCTTCCTGCCCACAGCAACACCTTCCAGCCCCTCCATGGGCCAACTTACCTGTACCACGATTCCCTCTGCTCACGTACCCCTCCCCCTTCAGGTCTGCCCTCCTGACACGGACTCCAGGTGTGCCAAGCCTCCTACAAACAGAGGCACTCCCTGTGCACCTGTACCCATCTGGTCACTGGCTGAGGCTTACCTGCTTCCCAGAGGGTTGCTTCCTGCTCTCCCAGGGACTGTGGACCAGCTCTGGCTTGGGAAAGGCAACAACCTTCTCTTCCATCCAAGAGGCTTCAACTCTACTTCCTCCGACCAGGTATGAACCTTAGCCTTGAAGAGGGGGATGCTGTTCCAAGGTCATTCTTCTTTGAGTACTCTCCCGCAGCCCTATGGTTCCCTATAGAGTTCTCTTTTACAGTTAATGTTTTGTCATTGCTTAATAATTCTTTATGTGAAACTGCCCTTATTTAAATCACTATATAGTTTCTGTCTCCTGATTGGACCCTGACGGGTAGACTCGCTAACAGTTGGTGTGGAGTCACAGACAAGGAAGTAGAGTTTCTTAGGGGCAGGCATCTTTGACCAGTGCAAGCATCTGCCTACTTTTACCTGACACACTGAAGGTCCTGAATAAGGACTGATTAACCAAGCATAATGGAATTTAATTTTAACACTACTATTTGACTAGAGGCAGTTGCAGCCCACAGAGAGCCAACATGCAGGATGGAGTCAGGAATTTGTTTATGTGTGTGTCTGTTCATTCATTTGCTCAGAAAAGTTGATCTTTGTTGATTTTCTGTTTAGGTGATCCGTCCATTGATGTAAGTGGCGTGTTAAAGTCCTCTACTATTATATTGTTACCAATGGGTTCCTTTATGTTTGTTATTGTTTTATATATTTGGGTGCTCCCATGTTGGATGCATAAATATTTGCAATAGTTAGAGCATCTTGTTGCAGTAAAGTTGATCAAATGCCAGTTGGAAGCAGCAGCATGGCCCCTCAACTGGGAGACCAAGTAAATGGTGGTTACTAGAAGACAAGTTAAAGGAACATTCTGGAAACAACATGGAAAGACCCAAAGGAACTAGGGAAATACCAAGTATGGTCTAACCACTGGTGAGGTTCAGAGAAGACAAGTGACTTGTCTAAGGCCGTTTGGCCTCTTGTGGGCAGTTCTTGAAGCAGAAAGCAAGTTTCATGATCCTTAAGTTTGAATCCTTAACCATGAGTGACATTGTATTGCTTCTTCCAGTGGGGTGCAAAGGGGTGGTGATAGAAACTGCCATCTAAATACCCAAAATGGTTATCTCTTACCTAGTAGTTCAAAAGAATCTCTTTGGAAATTCCAAGAAATCCCTCTGCCAATGCTATTATTACCTTTGGGAAAGCAACTAGCAGTCTGTCAAATATGTTGAATTCAGGGTTTGTCACTCATTAAGGTAATTAGCCACCTGTTAAATCCCAGCATCCCAACTTTGTGGGGCGAAGCAAAATATTCCCTGTCTTATCCTCCACAAAGCATCACTGGTTTCTCTGACGTGGTTTGATACTTCACATAAAGCCTCTCCATCACTCCTTTATAATATCTCTGGATCAGTTGTGCTAATGATTATCCTTTATCATGTTGGTTTACTTAGCAGGGTATTTTGCTATTTCCAATCAGATGTTTTCCAGGGAGCCAAGGCCTGGGTTTTACATAGTGGAGGAGGGCCAACAGAACATGTTCCACACACTTCTCTGAAGCTTCCTCAAAAGCATGACTTCTAGCTTGAATCCTGCAATGAACGTATGGGCATATGTGACATCCTGCATATCATTAATTTCACACCAACAGATGGGTCACACGTGAGCCAAGGAGTATGGATGCAGCAAGAGCTGTGTGAACTAAGTCAAGCCATGTTTAGAATGTCTTTGTTGGATGTCAATTGGAAGCAGTCTATGCTGATTAATTGATTTGGGATGTGCGTACACTTCTGTGGTGGGAAGCAAGAGACACGTGGGTGCAGAGTAAATAGACCTGCCTGGGAGGGGCCTGGGAGGGGCCAGAGGCTCCCCAGTGAAAGGAGCATTGTACTTTGTAGGCTGGCCTAGACTGGAGAGGCATCTTGTTGAGAGTTGTGGGTGTATGGGGAATAAAATTTCTCTCACTGGAGAATCTGCTTTCATGAGGATTGTTCTCTTTACCTGGCCCAGCAAAATCAGTGAAGAAGGACACTGCCAGGATTGGCAAATGCTTGGGCTGTGCACTTCATGGCTAGGCTTGCTCCAAGAGCCAATACTGGGGCACTTCCTGGCCTGATGGTTGTCTTTGAAGTCACTGCTTTGCTTCCTCCCAAGCCACCCCGGTCTCAGTATTTGCATTTGTACTATTTTTAGAGATCTGAGGTTTCCTCTGGAAATATGCTTCTTTCCCTTGTCTTATTCATTCATCCGAGAGACACTGTGCTCTGGGAGTACAACAGCTCCTGATGGGACCTCCTTGTTAGCCAAGACTTCATCACTCTCTCCTAACACCTAGGAGAGGGTTCTGTAAATAGAGACATTCAGAATAGTGGACTTCTAGAGCTGGGCTGTTCCTATGTTTGAAGGAAAAGTCAACTGTAGTCCAGCAGCTGGGTACGTCTCAGGCCTTGTACTGGCAATGCATCTCCCTGGATGTTGAGATCCAGCTATCTGTTAGACAACTGAATATTAAAAGGAAAAAAAAACCCAAACCTAGGACAAATTTTTTATTTTTATTTAAATGTGTTGAGATTCCATTTACATGCAATAAAGTACAGCATTCAAGATATATACGTTCAGTAGGTTTTGACATATGTGTACATAGATTCCCATGACCACCGTTACAGTCAAGGTATAGAACATTCCACCTCCGGAAAGATTTCCTGTGCTCCTTTGCGCTCTCTCTTCCACCCATGGCCCCAGGCAACCACTAATTTATTTTCTGCCTTTGTAGATTAGTTGTGCCTATCCTAGAAGAATCTTATGTCAATGGGAGGTGTAAAGTATGTCCCTTTTGTACCTCACTTCTTTTGTTCAGCATATTTTTAAGATTTATCCATGTTGTGATATGTATATAAAGTTTGTTCCTTTTTATAGCCAAAGAATATTCCATTGAATGCATGTGCCACAACATGTTTATCTTTTTACCACGTGATATGGAGCCCTGGATTATTTCCAGTTTGGGGTTATTATGAGTAAAGCCACTATGAACATTTGTGTCTGTCTTTGGTTTTGATTTTCCTTGTGGAAATGCCTAAGAACTAATGAGTTGTATGGAAAATGTTTAACTTATAAGAAATTGCCAAACTCTTTTCCAGAACGGTTGTTCCACTTTACACTCCCATCATCCACCCATTGGGTTCTTACTGATTCACATCCTCACCAACACTTGGTGTTATCAGTCTTTCTAATTTTAGCCTTTTTAGAGGTGTAGTGGTTTTAATTTGTATTTCCATGATGGTTAATGCTTTTGAGTGATTTCTCTTGTGCTCCTTGGCCATACATATATCCTCTTTTGAGAATCGTCCTTTCAAATATATAGCTTTTTTTTTTTATCATGATGATTGTCTTCTTAATGTTGATTTATAAAAGTTCTTTATATTTTCTGGAGATATCTCTACTATCTGTTACATTTACCACATGTATTTTCTCCTTGTCAGTGGCTTGCCTTCCAAAAGCAGAGTGTTTACTTTTGAAAAAGTCTACTCTTGGCAATTATTTTCTGTTACAGTCATGCTTTCTCTGTCCTGAGAAAATTTGCCACCTTCAAACTCACATTTTCTCCTGTACTTGCTTTTAAACATAAAAGCTAAAATTACAATGTATTTTAAGGTAATTATGATAAATGATATGAGGTAAAAGGCCAAGGTTCATTTTTTTCTAAATACCCAGTTTGCCAGTATCATTTATTGAAAAGAGTATCATTTTCCCCATTAAATTATCTTGACACCTTTTTCAAACTCCATTGACCATTGATTATGAGGATCTCTTTTGGACTCTTTACATAGTCTCATAGTCTTACACCAAACCCACACTACTTGATAATTGTAGCTCTATAGTAACTCATGAAAAAACTTCATTATAATTTTTCAGGATTGATTAGGATATTCTAGAGCCTTTATATTTCTTTCTAAATTTTACAACTAACCTGTCAACTGCTGCAAAGGAAAAAAAAAAAAACCCTATGGGATTTTGACTGAAACTGCCTTTAATCTATAAATCAACTTGGAAAGAATTCACATCTTAACGGTAGTGAATTTCCACTTGTTCTTTAATTTCTCTCAGCAGTGTTTTGTTTTCGGTGCACAAGTCTTTTACTCATTTTATTAAATTTATCTCTCAGGGTTTCATTCTTTAATGCCATGTTAAATGGTATTTTTTAATTAAGCTTTCTAATTGTTCACTGCTAAGATCTAAAAATACAACTGATACTTTTTTTTAATCTTGCTTCCTGTGAACTTGATACATTCCTTTCTTAGTGCTGGTAACTTTTTGAAGATTCCTTTGGGTTTTCTGCACATGTGATCATGCAGTCTGAGGAAAACGACAGTTTGCTGCTTCTTTCTGATTTTTTTTTTAAGATTTTATTTCTTCATTTGATAGAGTGAGTGAGCACAAGTAGGCAGAGGGAGAGGAGAAGCAGGCTCCCCACTGAGCGGAGAGCCCAATGTGGGGCTCGATCCCAGGACCTGGACTTCATGACCTGAGCTGAAGGCAGATACCCAACCGTCTGAGCCATCCAGGCACTCCATCTTCTGATCTTTATGCAATTTTTTCTTATTGCACTAGCAGTAACCCCAGAACAAGATTATTAAATAGTGCACCAACACTGACCCCAGGGATGAGAACAAATAACATTGCCTTCTTCCCTATCTTAGGAAAGCAAGTCCATCTGTCTTTCCCTTTATTTCTTTCACTTGTTCATTCTTTCTTTTTATTTAAATTCCAGTCAGCTAACATACAGTGTAATATTGGTTTGTAGCATACAATACAGTGATTCAACATTTCCATATAACACCTCATGAGTTTTATTTGTAGCAAATGATTTAGTGACACAGTTATTTTCTTTATGTTTTTGAATTATCTTTGAGTCAACTTTGATCATTTATTTCTTCAAAGGAATTATCCATTTCCTCCAAATTCTCAAATTGATGGCCATATTGTTATTCATGATTCCTTGGCAGCTTTTTAATATCTGTAGATTCTGTGATGATATTCATCTTTTGTTTCTAATATTGGTAATTTGCATCTTCTCTCTTTTTTTCTTGATAATTCAGATGAAAGCTTATCAGTTTTATAGATCTTTTTTAAAAACTCAGCTTTTAGATTAATAGATTTCTCTGTTGTTTCTCTGTTTTCAATCTCATTGATTTTTATACTAATCTTTATTAGTATTTTTCTTTTTTCTGCCTCTTTGGATTTAATTTCTTTTTCTCTTACTCCTTAAGATAAAAGCTTACATTAATCCTTGTAGATCTTCTTCTAATCTTCATTTAATACTATATATTTCTCGGGGCACCTGGGTGGCTCAGTGGGTTAAAGCCTCTGCCTTCGGCTCAAGTCATGATCCCAGGGTCCTGGGATCAAGCCCCATGTCAGGCTCTCTGTTCAGCGGAGAGCCTGTTTCCCCCTCTCTCTCTGCCTGCCTCTCTGCCTGCTTGTGATTTCTGTCTATCAAATAAATAAAATCTTTTAAAAAAAATACTATATATTTCTCTGTAAGCACTGCCTTAGCTTGCATCTCACAAATTTGACACATTTTATTTTGAACTTCATTCAATTTAAATTTTGTCCAGGAGTATATTGTTTAATTTTTCAAATTTATTTGGGGTTTTTCCAAAATTGTTTTTATTTTTTACTAGCTGAATTCTGGTGGGCTAACAATATACTTTGGGTGATTTCTTTTCTTTCATAATTATTAAAAAATTTGATAGGCCACACAGTTGGCTATCTTGGAGAATATTCTACTGCATTTGAGAAGAGTGTGCATTTTGACATTATTGGATGGAATGTCCTATAAATCTCATGTCCTATAAACCTACCTCATGTAGGTCAAGTTGGTTGGTAGTATTGTTCAAATCAGATATTCTTACTGATTTCTGCCTATTTGTCCTATCAATTACTGAGAGAGGAGTATTAAAATCTCCAACTGTAATTGTGGATTTGTATATTTCTCCCTTTAGGTCTCTCAGCTTTTACCTTATTTGTTTTGAAACTCTGAGGTTAAGCACATATACATTTAGGATTATTGTGTCATCTTGGATGTAAAACCCCTCCTCATCTCTGGTTGTATTCCTTGTTCAAAAGTCTACTTCATCTGAAATTGAAATAGCTAATCCATTTTTTTGTTGTTGTGTAGCGTACATTATATATCTTTGTCCACTCTTTACTTCTGACTTATATATGTCTTTATATTTATAGTGGGCTTCTTGCTGATGACTTTTCCCTCACACCCTCACATCTGACATCCTCCATCATTTAGCTAATGTTTTTAGATAACTCAGATTTATTGTGATCGTTATTGTTGTTGGATTAAAATCCACTTGTTCTTTATTTTTAACTCTTTTCCTGTCTCCTCTGTATTTACTTGAGTATTTTTTATTATTCCATTTTACCTACTCTATTGACTTATTTATACTTCATAATTATAGTGACTTTCCTTGGGTTTACAATATACATTTTTAAAGTAGCCTGAATCTACATTCATATAATATTATACTTATTTATGTGTAGCTTAAGGACCTTATAAGATATTGCCAATACCTTCTACTCATCATTTGTGCTAATGTTGTTACATGTTTTAGTTCTTGATAAGATATAAATGCATAATACATTGCTTTTACTTTGCTTTAGACTATCAGTTGTCTTTTAGAGCAGTTAAAAATAAGAAAGGTAAAATACTTCACTTTATCTTCATTTTTTTTCTTTTGCAATCTCTTCATTATTTGTATAGATCTAAATTTCTGGCCTACGTCCTCTTCATTTTGCCTGAAGAACTTCAGTTAACATTTTTTTGTAGAGTAGGTCTGCTAGCAGTGAATTGGAATTCCCCCATGTCCTAGTTTTTTCCATTGGAGAAAATATTTATTTCTCCTCTATTTAAAAGGATATTACATCAAAAATTAATGATGTACTGTATGGTGACTAACATAACACAATTAAAAAAATTTTTTTAAAGGATATTTTTATTTCGTACAGTGTTCTGGGTTGACAGATTTTTCTTCAAGCCCATTTCAGATCTCTCTTCATTGTCTTCTTGCTTGGCTGGCTACTGATAAGCCATTGACTCTGATTTTTATGTGTGTTCTCTTATTGATAATATGTCTGTTTTTTTGTTTTTCAAGATTTTCTCTTTGTCTTTGGTTTTCAGCTCTTGGACTATGATATGTCCACCTAGGTTTTTGCTTTGTTTTTGTTTTAATCCTTCTTGATGTTCTCTGAGCTTCTTGCATCTGAGTTTGGTGTCTGGTGTCTTAATTTTGGAAAATTCTCAACCACTGTTTCTTCAAGTATTTACTTGAAGAAGTGAATTCTTATTTTGCATGTTAGTCCATTTGATAGTGTCCTACAGCTCCTCGATGTCTTTTCTAGTTCTTTTTTTTTTTCCCATTCCCTTTTCTTTTTGTTTTCAGTTTGCATGAATTCTATTGACTCTTCTTTTTCTTCCCCCACCGACTGTGGCATATGTACCAGTGAGCCTCCCTGTAACACTTTACACTGTCTGGGGTTTGAAAAGCTGCCATTTTAGGAGAAAGTGCTCATCATAACACCTTCCCAGTCCCCTCCAGTGAGAGAAGCCCAGAGAAAGAAATGGAACCGAAAGTAGCACTCTGGTGTCATCTTTCTCTCACCTTCATGAGGTCACCAGGCCCCACTGCATTGTGGGAATCACACTGAAGGGTGGAAGGGCCCTTGTGACTGTCTTCTTCCAAATCCAAGGGGTCAAGTTTTAAAGAGGAATGTACGCAGCCACTTATTTGGCTGTTTTGCTTTACTGTGACTCTCATTGTGATCTTAGCCCCCACATACACCATAATTCTTTGCATTTGAAAAGGCTCAAAGAAAAATAATAATAATAATAAAAACCTTTTTCTGTGTCAATGCTGGTGAGATTGCTCTAAACTGAGCCACCTCCTTGGAGACCCAGTTGTGAATCCCAGGACAAAAAGGCCAAAAGTCTGCTTAGGACTGGATCAAGGATTCTGTAAACATTGTGGCTGTAGGTACTGTCCTCGTGGTTCTGAGATAAAACAACTCTCCCTGTCTTCTTACTTCTCACGGTCAAATGGCAAGTCACTTTGGGTCCAAACCACAGAGCTGAATGGCTAGAGGTTTTAGGGAGTATGATTAAGATCTCCTTTCCACTTAAGTGACATTCTTTATCGTTAAAACCTTCAGTTACAGGAACAAGCTTTCCAAAACCTGATGAGCCAATTGCATGCTTTAGAACTGATGACTATCCCCAGGTACTTGTGGTGGACAACAGGCTCAAAGCTCAGACTTTTCTAAATAATAAGGTAAGCTCTTATAAAGCATTTTCTGCAAACTTATAACTAGAATCAGGATGTGTTTTTAGAAATAGGTAGTTTTCACCAAGAAGAGCATGCTAGGGCAAAAGTCAATATAGGCCCTGGGGAAATGTAAGAATTCTTCTTACCAGGCATCACTGCTAGCATAGGTTACTTACCTCAGTGCCTCTCAAACTTTTTCTCACAGGATGCTGTGCACAGAAAATACTTGTCTAGCACATTGGAGTAAATCATAGAGGAGTTCTGAACCCTCAACTAGGCTACTTGTGGCTTAAAAAGTTTAAAAGATGTTTGTGTCAGTGGGAAAGAGCTATACCCATGGTAATATAGGGAGTTTCCACCTCAGTGAAATACACAGGGACCTGGTTAGTGGTCAGGTACCTACCTACCAAGAAGTTGCTGAACCTTAGGTCCTGTTCCATTAAAGAGAGGATATAATGCTTGGTGGGCTTATTTGGATTCTACAAGTAGACTGTTTCTCATTGGGGTGGCAGCCCTGCCCATTCAGCAATTACCTGATTAAGATCTTTAGATGATCAGGATGCCTGGGTGGCTCAATTGGTTAGGCGGCTGCCTTCAGCTCGGGTCATAATCTCAGGGTCCTGAGATTGAGTCGCATATAGGGCTCCTTGCTCAGCAGGGAGCCTGCTTCCCCTCTCTCTCTCTCTGCCTGCCTCTTCCCCTGCTTGTGCTCTCTCTCTGTCTCTCGCTGACAAATAAATAAATAACATCCTTAAAAAAAAAACTTTCGATCTAAATACTGAAAATATTTTGCTGCCCTAAGTAATCCAAAATAAATCTCTAGTTTATGAAAGACAGAATTCATATGTTTGCTAACATTAAAAATCTCTTTCTAGATTTTTAGATTTCAAAAATCTAAATAAATTTATTGAATGTGAATCAATCAGTATCCGTCTCTTCCTCTATTTGTCTCTCTCGCCTGAGCAGATACTTATTCTGCTTAATGAATAACTAGCCTTCATTTGCCATGTGATTTTTTTTTTTTAGATTTTTTATGTTTATTTATTTTAGAGAGAGAGGGTGAGCATTGGAGGGCAGAGGAAGAGGGGAGAGAATCCCAAGCTGGCTGTCCACGGAGCATGGAGCCCAGCAACACAGGGCTGATCCCACAACCCTGAGATCATGACCTGAGCCAAAATCAAGAGTCAGACATTTAACCAGCTGAGCCATCCAGACACATTGCTAGGTGATTTTTTAAAAGCTGTGAGGCTTGAGTAGGTCTTAAGGAAAGAAAGGACACTCCAGTCGGTCTAGACAGTGGTGCTAGTGACCCAGCAGATTTCAAAAAAGAGCTTGTGGTGTCTGCAACAACTTGGAGTATTACATCAAGTCTCTGGTGAGGCTTGTAAGATTTTGAAGCAGTCTTTGCTCTTCTGACAGGTAACTGTTCTCCTTTTAGACATTACTCCTGGCTCTTTACTGGACTCTGGTGAATTTTGGACATGGGCCCCTAAGTGACCCTGTGATCCAAACCAACCCCCAACATGAATGCTATCTGCTCTCCCTTTCTGTAATGATGAACAGGCTAAGAAGCATTTCATTATTGGCTAGAAGTGATATTCATGAGACCAGGGCCTGTCACATCCATCAGGACTCATGGAAAGTTCCTTGTGACCAACTACCTGAAGGGGAAAAATAAAAATTCAGGCCTAATTACAAGTGGGTTTGCATTAAATGTTTGGCAGCTGCAAATATTGGAAAGGTCAGCTGCAGTATAACAGCCCCACTCAAGGTATGTTGAAAGATGGAAAGGCAGGAGAATCTTCCCAGGAGGTGGAACTTCTTGATCAGTACATATTGTTGTCCATTTGTTGGAAAGCAGATGTGGCTGAGCCCAGGAACACAGCCTATGCTGATTCCATCGGGAATTTGCACAAGGATTGAAAAAAATTGGAGCTCCTACTTGACATGTATAAAGTATATGAAGGTCATAGCCACCATCTATATACATACCTAACCCTCAGGGACTCCCAGACAAGAATTAGCAGTTTTACCCATTACAGGTGACAGATAGCAGGAAAAATACATCCTTGGAGAATTGGGGTAAAGTCACTGCATTTTTCTCCAAAGGTCTCAAATAAATTCGGTTCAACTCAGCAAGCATTTATTAAGCAAGCACTTATCTGGTTCAGACACTGTGTTCGCTACTGAAGATGTGGCAGGACACAAAGCATGGTGCCTGTCCCAAGACTTAGTGGGATAGCTCCTTCACACAGTCCAGGAACTGAAATGCATTTTTTTTTCTAGGAGCCCAGGCCAGATCTCTATTGCACATTTATGTATTGCTAAGGCAAGAGATTAGCTTGTTCATGAGTACAGTGAGATGGTTGTGAAACATATTGGGGGTTTGAGAAATGATGGATAAAGTAATGACCAAAACTATATTCCTGAACCCTCTTTACACAAATGTTGGCAGCTAAAGCCGTAAAAAGTCCCAATGGACACCTGCTAATGATCAGATCCTGTGATAATCCTGAGAGCCTGCCCCACTTGAGGCATGATTCTGAGCACATTCTGACTTTAAGAGCTGAAACATGGAGGGTCATACTACTTAATAATTAAACTCAAACTGCATACCGTTATGCCTATGGTGAGTGGTGGCTTGGTTTTGAATTTAGTTGTCAAAGGTTTAGCTACAAGCTCCTTCTGGCTCTCCCCAGAGGGCACGAGGTCTTAATCTGTCCTAGACTTGAACTAAGTTCACACACAGAATTAGGGTGTGATTTCCTCTGCCACTCTCCTTTCCAACATTCCTTCTTAGATGACTGTGGTTGTGCCATGGTTCTTTCTCTGCTTCCTGTGGACCATATGTTGGTGGATTTTCCTATAGACGTTTCAGTGACCTGGCACTGGTGTCACCACATCTGTGACTGCCTTCAGGGTAAAGTGACTGAACAAAGAAATTCATTCTATGCCATCCACTTTCCAAATTTCAACTCCCTTCCATGATTAGCCTGTGTGTTTCTATCTCCAGAGCCTTCAGATAGTTTTTTCCCCTTGTTTTGTAGTTTTTGAGGGGTAATACCTGTTACTTGAAGGACTGTAGGTTTCTTAGGAGCTCACTCCTTCTAAACTAAAAGCAGAGCCTCTCAGATACTTACTTTGCAGTTTCACAATGTCAGTTTGACTCTTTTTAAATACAGATTCAAATTCTTTGTTGTAATGATTCACTTTTTCCATCCAATAGTTCTCTCCCTTTTTTCTGTTTTCTTTTTCTATTAATCTGATTTATTTTGACGGCCTTGTCCACAGACTTCAGTGTCTGGTTCATTTCTCAGTCTGCTTTTATTAACTGCTTTATCTCTTGATGATTAGTCACTTTCCTGCTTCTTAACTTTGTTTTATTTTGTTGTATACTGGACAGTGTGGGTTTTAAACTTTTTAGAGGCTTCAAATTATGTTACTTTCACCAGAATAGATTCTGCCTCTCCTTTATGAGGCTTACAGTGTGGGACTGATAACTAAGTCAGGGACTGAACTGAGAAATGCTTAGCTGCAGTTTTTGTAAGTCTCAGTCTATCTCTGGTTCATCCCTGCTCTAGGGTATAGTCCTCCATATCTGTCCTGACATGGCCATTGGTTATACCCATCTTGGTAAGTCCCAAACTCCAGTCTTTGTTTTCTCATCATTGTGAGACTACCCCAGAGTCCATTCTGCTTTTCATAGGTTTTCTACTTAGCTTTTTAGGGTTATAATCAGTGTAGCTTCAGAATTTGGGAAGCATCTTTAGGGAAAAACTGGAGTACTGAGTCCAGTCAGATTTCCAACCCTGTGAGATGGCTCAGAAATTCTTCTGGTTTCTCTCCTTCTGTTCCTTGGCTCAAGTCAACAAATGCCTACAGAGAAAAAGCAGCTACAGAGGATCAGTTCACTTCTCTTCAGTTTCTCTCCAGAATTTTGGCCCGTTATCCCCTCAGGTGTCTTTATACAAATGATTTCTAAAAAGGAAAATGGTGTGGCTTTTTGTTACAGGGCTTAGCTGTTATCAGTGGGAGGCTTAGTATGTCACAAGCCAGAAGCCAGTCATAGGAAAACATAATAGACCTATAAATAAAACAAGAGAAATCTGAACAGACCAGTTATGACAATATTCTATGAAAAAAAGGAATATGATTCACTCTAACTTCTGTACTCACAACAGCCAGAACAAGAAAGAAAACACGAAGAGAAAAAGAGAGGGAAGAGTTTCACAAGCATACTGTACAGTCTCATGCCCACCCCCTACATTAGCACATGCTTTTCCTCTGCTGGAAAGACCCTAATTCATAAACAAGATACAAGGATGGGTAAAAACAATAAGACTTCATATTTTGGTCATAAAGGTAAAGGATGAGTCCATCTGGGAAGATGTGTCTTTGAGAAAAGGAGGAATGAGCCCTAGCTGGGTCCATTTTGCTTCTCTTGACCACCATTTTAGCAAGGAAAGGGGGAGAGGCACGTTCTTCTCAGAGAGGGGCTCCCCAGGGTTCCACTGCTGATCATGCATCACGTGTGCTGAGCCTCTGCTCTGTCCAGCAGTACATTAGGCACTGAGAACAGGGGTAAAATGAAGCATGAATCTCTGCCCTAGGGGAGCTCCCACTGCCTTGTCACAGCTTTTCCTGCATGTTTGAGGGCCTAGCTAGCAGTTGCTAAGGGATAAGCTTTAGTAATGTGTTCAATGAGATGCCCTTTGTTTCTCCTTCCTGCCTGTATCTTCTGCCAACTTTGTATCTCTCCAATTAATGCCAACCAGGCAGAAAGTTGTAAGCAAAAGACATGAGAAAGTTTTGTGCTTCTCATAGCTTGAAACTGACCCCCCAGTCCACTATCCTTTGCTAAACACAGTGATGCCATTCTCGGAGCTCTGCCGCTGTGTTGAAAATGGGAAAGGAAAATCTTTGTAGGGATTATTTTATCAACCAGATCCAATCAGGCCTGGGTCCTTTTTTGATAAGGTAAATGGGGAGATTACTATCTAATGGTCTCTAGGCAGTAATAGGTAAACTATGAATTTGTATTTGAAGAAAATGTTAACAGTACTGGCATGCAGAGATTATAGAAGTGTAAATTGTATCATAAGAAATAGTCCCAGTTGTGTAGCTTTAAAAATACCAAATTCTACTTGCAATTATTGCCAGAGACTTAAAATTAAGTTTCCTTCCCTGGAGTAGTTTAACTGGCAGTATGGTTACTTCCATCCTCTGCCCATCCAAAATTATTCAGTTGATTTAAACCCCTCAAAATTAGGGGATTTTCACCATGGGATTTAGCCAGGGGATTTTTCCAGCTTTGCTGATACCAACATTTAAAGTGATTATGTATAATCTATTTCCTTTCCACGATTTCATCTTAGAAAATACTATTTTCCCAATTTTTCTCTCTTCAACAGAAAGGAGATCAGGACTGGGTATATGATCAGAATTTAGCTCTGGGCCACTTATTGGATGAAACAGCTTTAAGAATTGCTGCTCAGGTCTCTCTGGCAGTGGATTCTCTTTCCAAAATCCTGATATGTTCCAGCCAGAGCTGTTAGCAGGTCAGAGAAGAGTATGGTGTTGGGTTGTTGACATGAGAAAGGTTGGATAGCCCAGGAAACATTGATAGCCCAGGAGATACGGGCAGAGGTCTTTGTATCCCCCATGAGTATTTTTTTATTTTGTATCCCCCAGGAGTATTTCTGTTCAAAGTGATAGAAGTCAAGGAGAGGGAATGGGCATTGTTGTTTTGTTCAGTGTCAAGGGGTGGTGGGAATTGACACAGCTTCATTATAGAGGTTAAAGTCTTAGCCCTATTCACAAAGGCAGAGAGTGAACAATAGATTTTACATAAATTTAAAAGCTGGGTCATTTCAACTATCATATGATCTCCCTGATATGAGGAAGTGGAGATGCAACATGGGGGGTTGGGGGGGTAGGAAAAGAAGAAAAGAAACAAGATGGGATCAGGAGGGAGACAAACCATAAGTGACTCTTAATCTCACAAAACAAACGGAGGGTTGCTGTGGGGGGGGGGATCGGGAGAGGGGGGTGGGGAAATGGACATTGGGGAGGGTATGTGCTATGGTGAGTGCTGTGAAGTGTGTAAACCTGGCGATTCACAGACTCGTACCCATGGGGATAAAAATACATTATATGTTTATAAAAAATTAAAAAATTTTAAAAAAAGTTCTTAGAACATTTTCAGCAAATGTTAAGCACTCAATAAATATTACTTCTATGGCTATTAAAAAAAAAGCTGGGTCATTCATTATACTCAAGTACTAATACCCTTCACCATGTATTCCCTGCTTTATGTACAGCAAAGGCCAGAGAGCTGATGCTATAAGGTAGCTTAGATATGGTCCCAAATGGCTTATTGTTAATAGGGTCTAAATCTTTAAGACATAAATATTTTGGACAACATTTATCAAAAACAACTTTTGGTCCCTTCAGTCTTTGAGAATGTGAATTTGAGGACAAGAACATAGTACAGCATTTCTGCATCTCCCTCCATCCCCAATAAACATAGATAAACTGTTTCTCCTTCTGTCCCTAAAGGATTAACTGCTATAGAAGTGCTCATAGGGGTCTTTTGAGTCTTTGGTTGTTACCAATCTGAGCGTGCTCTCTATGTGCAATGAATTAAAGGGAAACATGAACAGGGGCACCTGTGGCTCAGTGGGT
>PISX010005436.1:0-107902 GCA_004024625.1 Mellivora capensis
TAGTTTGAGGATGATACAGGGTTAAAATGTAAAGTCGCGTGCACATCATTTAGGATCTTGTGGACCCATCAGCTAGTTAGCTCTGTTGAGCAGCAAAGCCATTTTTCTAGCTTTCCCACACCCAGATTACTTTGCTTGTGCGGACTAACATATTGAGTGACGAGGCATATAAAGGAAAGTCACTACATAATAAACAAACTAGGCAGAAGTGTCAGAAAAGGGAAGAACAATTGGGGAACGCAGAAAGGCAAAATGGAGCCCTGTGGTGTTGGATACCACTTAGGGCTAGCAGGATAAATTCATGATTTTTCATATAGAGCCACACACCTATATTTTATCTATGTATTTTTAGTTGTCTCGTTCTAAAGGGGCCTCAAAGCGAAAACAACCCAGTTAGAAATGAGCTTGTCAAGCCTCCAGACCTCAGTGTTTTTTAATATCATTCTTCTCTAAAATAAATCTAGGCTTCTTGGGCTCAGGGCTGATTTGGAGCAGAGCAGATAATCGCGGAACATTCTGGAAGGCTGGAATACAAGGAGGTGCTAAACAAGATCATGAGAACCTGAAAAAGAACCTAGGAGCTGGCTTGAAGGGGTTCTCACTGGCCATTTTTTGAACAACGTTAGTATCAAAATAATGATAAGGAATAGATTGTGAGTCCTTTAATAAAATAAGAATCTACGAACCCATACTACTAATAATTTAATTAGTTAATTAATGAGAAAGGGGAGTTTTTACATTTGAATGTCACAATTGATGGGAACATGGGGAGGTAGAAAATCGTGATTTTGCAACCATCAAAGAAATTGCTGATTTGGGCAAGAATCAATCATGTATGTGAGCCAGCAGGTGAAAGTCTGATGTGGAAGAGAACATTGATTGCCTCACCTTCCTTATGAGGTGACAGAGTAAAACAGCAGCTTTCAATTACAGAAACCTAAAGGGTGTCACCTTTACATGGCTATGTCACCAATGGTGTTTCAAATAGTCGGTGCGTCCTATGACTGGGTTTGGGTGAGGACCCTTGAGCTCCTCTGTGGGGTTTCTGCCCAGAAGGGGTGCACAGACACCAATGGGAGCAAACAGCAGATAAGCCCAGATTGAGGGACAGTCTTCAAAATAACTGGCCTTTAGGTTTTAAAATGTCAGTCATGAAAGAAAAAGATAAGCAGAGAGAATGTCCCAAATTAAAGAAGACTGAAGAGAAATGACAGCTAAATGCAACGACTGGCCCTGAATCGGGGGGAAATCCTTATGAAAGCCATTGCTGGAGTGAGCAGCTAAGGGATAGGACTCGGGTCTAGATGTTAGCACTGCGTCAATGTTCAATACTCAGACCGTTGTTTTGTAAGATAATGTCCTGTAGCTCAGGATGTATACCAAAGAGGCCTGTGCTAGGTCTCAAATGGTTCAGAACATATATGTTGTGCACACACATGCACACATGTATGTCCATACGTACGTGCATGTGCACACTTGCACACAGAGGGAAGGACTGGTGGGGAGTGGAAGGCCGGGTGAATGGGACGGAGAAGACAATAAAAGAAGGGAAATGAGGAAAATGAATTGGGAAAGGGTTTATGGGAGTTCTTAGTACAAATTTTGTAACTTCAACTTGAAATCATTTCAACATCAATAGTTCATGTTGATGTTGAAATGGGAAGTGTTCCCCGCGGGGAGTCTGTAAACATTGTATCCAGTGTTTTCCTGCCAGTCCACCAGGACACACAAACTTAGACGAGCGGTTTATGAGCAATGGTGCAGAGGCACTCGGAGACAATAGACTTGAGACTTTATTTCACAACTCAGGCACAGGTGAGAGCACTCACTGCATTTCTGCACGAGCTGTGTCTCCAAGCTACCTGCCTCCCTTTGGCCAGCTGGCTCACGGTCCCATAACAGAACCTACCACCTTTCTCAGCTGGGAGCATTTTGATAATAGGAAGATTCAATTAGATACTATAAACAAAGTACCTAGCAAGGTACTCAAAAAATTTTTAAAAATCTGTAGGTTACACTTGCTTTTAACAACTATTTACAGTATCAAACAATTTCATAAATTCATAAAAGACTATCACAACCATACATCTTTTTCTTATATGATAGAATCGGTGAGGAACTATGGCCTGTGTGCAAATCTGGCCCACTGCTCGTTTCTGTAAATAAAGTTGTGTTGGAACACAGGCATGTCCGCTTGTATTGTCTACACCCGCTCTGTCACTGTAACAGAAGAGTTGAAAAGTTGCAACAGAGACCTTATGGCTGGCAAAGCCTGAAGTGTTTATTCTCTGGACCTTTATAGAAAACGCCTGCCACTTCCTGTGTAAACATATGAGAATCTATTGTAGATTTTGTCTGCTTGCTCAGATGCCAAAAGAGCTTAGAACAAAACAAGCCTCACTTGTGTTCTCTTGGAACTTAATAGCAAGTCTACGCAAAAGAATGACTTTAAAGGAACTCTGTTAAGGTAAGAATGACAATATCACCAACTATCACATTCTCTCTCTAAATACATATTCTATCACCTGAAATACGAAAATAAAGAAAAAGGCATTGCGCCAACTTCAAAACCATGCTATATATCAGATCTTCAAACAAGGTATGACTTAGATGGCAGTCCTCTATCAGTGGAAACTCAAATAATTGAAAACTAGAAGGAAGATATTTCCAGTGATAATCAACAGGGTCAGTTACTTCCGTTCTTTTCTTCTACATGCCATCATTCCAATCCCACGCTTCTTCCGCTTGTCTCAGTTTTAAGAGAACTCAATCGCTATAAGTTCTGAGAGACGAGCTCAGTAAGTCCCCCTGAAAAACGATCGATGGCATCCGTACCGCATGATTTAAGGTAAATACGGTCCTCAAGCCCGCGGTGATTATTTCCAGCTCAAAGCCCTCAATTTGTCTCATGAAGGGCCATCACAGGCTTCTTTTTTCCAGGAAAGATAAATGACTCAGCTCACGGCTAGCAACTTAAAGCATCAAAGATGATACATTTTAATTCACTGAAAGGGTTGTTAGGGAAATGAGAACCAAGGGCTACAGAACTGCTATGGAAAAAGAATGACTAGAGTCGGCAGAAGTATACATATTGATACATATAAGGGCACCGTATATAATTGTAGTATGTATTTAGTCCCCTGTTGTATAGAAATAGATACAAGTACATAAAGGGCTGAGATTCACTAACTAAATAGAGGCTGTCAGTTGATATATACAGATAAGCATGTGTGCGTGCACATATGAATTTTGCCCTCCCTCTACTTCGTGGGCATTAATTCTTTATAACAGAAAGTACGAGAATAAAATACCACCCCTAGGTATGCTCCAGATTTCAACTTCAGTAATGAAATTCACCCTGCTGTGGCCTAAATAATTTTGGAAGCTGTATTAATCTTCATTGGTCTTCACAAAAGAGCTTTTTTATATTCATACCAGTAGAGTGGTAAAGGTATTTTATATTTCTATCTGCTAAAAGCTTAGTTAAATTATGGTTTCTACTAGACTCCAAATTAGATTGTAGCCAATGTACATTGTGGCAAGATCCATTCTTTATTATTCTGGGCTTTAGAATGTAAAAGATATTTCAATTCCCCTGTCGCTGGTGGGATATTGCAGAGGACAGTGTTCAGAGATGGGGAAAGAAAGAGTGTGTGGCATTTTAACCATAGGGGGAAAAAAACTTACTTTTCATTACAAATAGAAGATTCTGTGAGAGGGTGTCTTTATTTTTTTCAATTGCTCCAACAATTTCATACATTACCTGTAATAAAAGAAAACGGCGTGGTTACTAATGTTTAAATATGGCCACAAAAATAATCTCCTTTACAGAATAATCTGCCTCAGAGGAAGTTTCCAATTATTCACCAGAGAGGTGCTTCCGGTCTTCGAAGTTCATCTTACACCCAAGTTCGAAGCTCCTTTCTGCACATCAAACAAGGGATACCTCTCCTGTTCTAATTTTCCAAGTCCCCCTCTGACTGTTAGTTTAAGAGAAAATGGTGGTGACTCACATTTGTGCAGCCCCCCTTCATTCCCGAGGACCCTCATCTTTCCAGAAAACTCACTAAACCGGGCAGGGGGACGCTGCCACACCTGGGGAAGAGGGCGTGATTTCAGTTGGAGAAATTCAATGGTCTCTTTATTGAAAGATTCCTTTTGGATCATTTAAACAGTTAATGTTTAAAATGAAGAAAACATGGTGGGGGCCTGGCTGGCTCAGTCGGTAGAGCACGAGACTCCTGACCTTGTGATTATGAGTTTGAGCCCCATGTTGGGTACAGACAGTATTTAAAAATAAAATCTTGAAAAAAAATGAAGAAAAGATGATACTGAATTAAACACACAGACACAGAGCACAGACAGAAACACATACACACACACACACACACAAACTGGACTACCTGATTTTCTCTAAAAACATTTCTTGTCTTTGCTCTTGTTATGGTCTCGTCTTGTATGGCCATTCCTACCCAATCCCACAGTAAAATTCCTGCCGTAGCTTGAGCACAGTGACTACAAATGGTTCAACTCCGTCTCCCTGCAGCAACTAACAGAACACCTATCCATTGGCCACATTCAATAAATATCTGCTGAGATGAACTTAAAGGTTTTGGTATATTATGACCAAATATAGCAGAACACGGTGCTGTCCATTTCCTCAGAGATTGTGCTGATGAGTCTTCCATTATCACAAGATCATGCTTTGGAGCTTGTGCTTTTTGGATCGCGCGTTGGAAAGTTCTCATGAATGGCACCTGTACCAGGCAATGTGGAGAAAAAGCTAAAGTTCTCCCGCTGAAACTCAAGTCCAGACCTCCGGAGCGGGAGGCTCCAGTTACATACCTAGGAAACCGCAGCTCCTACACGTGTCCAAGGGCAAGCACTCAACCAGGGCAGTTGGATGCTGGCGGGAAGCATGGAGCTCAGCACACGTCTCTACTTTGTATCAAATTAACAAATCTTGAAGCAGGCGAGCCTAATTGTTTTTGTGATAACGGGTAAACTGAGATACTCTCTTTCACATGTTAACTAATAGTCTGAAGGGCGCTCCAAGCCTGAGACCTTCTGACCTTGCTCATAAGATATGGATGGCCCCAGTATTGACAGGATTTGAGTTCACAGCTCAATGCCCGTTTTAGACACTGCCCGTAACAGTTGGTTATTGTATCATCACAGTATAATAATGCAAATGGCTGAGAACGTGTTACATGAAATTGGCATTAGTGGAATGTTAACACAGGGCTCCAAACAATTTTTTTTTTCCCGGCCCTGAACCTGGAATGAAGTCTTTCCTCAAGAAGTCCTTGCATGCTTGAGGGGAAAATCAAAATGAGAGACCAACCCCCACCCCCAGACCCTAAAATGTGCACACAGCACACTGTTGGTGGGCTAGTCAGTCTTTACAGTTTTCAGTGAATGGAGCCAAGAAATACACAACACACACCTATGTGAGGGGTTTTAATTTTTTTTAATTTTAAAAATAAAATACAATCTGATTCCAAATTTGGTCTTTCAACCATGACAATTTCTTTAAGTCAATGAAGTTTAATATTAGCCTCATCAAAGGCGATTTGAAAATCTAAATAAATGATATCCACTCATGTCCGTTTATTACGTCTATATATAATCTGCTATCATTGCCTTAAAATATTTCTGAATTAAGCTTTTGATTTTAAGATCATTGCAGATTCATGGGCAATTTTAAGGGACACTACAGACAGATCCTGTGGACCCTTTACCCAGTTCCCTTCCACGGTAACTTCCTGCAGAATGACCATAGCCGTCAACCCAGTTGGTAAGAGTCTGCTTCTGGGCTCTTTACTCTGCTCCATGATCTATGTATCTATCCCCTCACCTCTGTCTTGATTCCTGAAGCTACAATAAGACATTAAGTTAAACGGATGAATTCTTCCCACATTATTCTTCTTTATAAAAATTGTTTTGGATGCCTAGGTGCCTCAGCCAGTTAAGTGTCCGACTCTTGGTTTTGGCTCAGGTTGTGGTCTCAGGGTCGTGAGATGGAGCCCGGTGTGGGGCTCTGAGCTCAGCAGGGAGTCTGCTTGAGATTCTGTTTCCCTCTGCCCTCCCCCCTCTAAAATAAATAAATCACTCTTTTAAAAAATTGTTTTGACTCTTCTAATTTATTCACTATTCCAAATAAATTTTAGAGGAATGTTGTCTATCGATAGCTCTATATCTAAACAAATTTTTGCTATGATTTTGATAGGAATTGCATTACACCTGCATAACGATTTGGGGAGAAGTATTATGATGCTGATTGTCAATGAGACTACTGACCATGCCGTGTTCTTACCCACAACTGTGATGTGTCTCCTAGGCAACTCTCTGTGTGCTTTCCTTGTGGTTTTGCAGGTTTCAGCATACAGATCCTCCCCGTTTCTGTTAGACTTTTACCTATCAGCATTTTTTTATGAGCAGTTGTAAATGTTATTGTATTTTTTATTTCGGTGCACTTTACTAATATATAGAAATGCAGTTGATTGTTTTTACATTTATGTTGTATCCTGTGACCTTGATGAACTCATTTATTAGTTCTACGAGGCTTTTTTCCTTTTCCTTTTTTTTAAAGTAGATTCCTTGGGATTTTACATGTAGTCAGTCATATCATCTACAAAAGGATCAATTTTGTTTCTTCCTTTACAATATATCTGGCCTTAATTTCATTTCTTTTTTTAGTGCACTTGCTAGAACTTCCAGCATTATGTTAAATAAGAATGGTGAGAACAGACATCCTTGCCTTCTTTCTGACCTCGTGAGCAAACACTCATTTTTTCGCCACTAAATATTATGTTAACTGTAGGATTTTTGTCAATGCTATTTATCAAATTGAGGATGTCTCCTCTAACAATATTTTTCTGGGTGTTTTCATCATGAATGGATGTTGAATTATCAAATGCTTTTTCTGCATCAGTTGGTATGATCGTGTGATTTTTTTTTCTTCTTTAGCCTGTTAACATGGTGGATTAATCTCGACTGATTTTCAAATTATCATACCAGCTTGGATCTCCAGAAAACAACAACAACAAATTATTCATGGTACATAATTCTTTTTACATATTGTGTAATTACAGTTGCTAATATTAAAAGTCTTTTTGCGTTTTCATTCATGAGGGATACTGATCTTCAGTTCCGTGTGTGTGAGTGTGTGTATGTGTGTGCGTGTTCCGTGTCTGGTTTTCACACTGGGTATTACTAGCTTCGTAAAATGAAGTGGGAAGTGTTCTCACCTCTATTTTCTAGGTAAGAGTTTGTAACTTTAGTGTTAATTAATAGAATTCTCCAGGGAAACCACTGGGAACGGGAACTTTCTTTTTGGGGAGATTTAAACTCTAAGTTCATTTCCTTGATTCAGTTACGTATTTCACTGGGTAAATTGAGGCAGTTTGTGCTTTTTGAGGAATTGGTCCATTTCACCTAAGCTGGTGTTTGTGACAGTGACAGTTTTCCTCTCGATCTTTCTGGTGTCTGCACAGTCTCTGGCGAAATCCCCTGTTTTACTCCTGATAGACAGCAGTTGGTGTCTGTTCTCTTTTTTGTCCTTCTTTCTACAGATGTGTCATTTTGGGTTATGAGCAACCAGCCAGCCCTCTGTTTCACGGATTTCCTTTACTTTTATCAACTTCGCTGATTTCTGTTTGCTTGCTTTGGTTTTATTTTGCTCTCCTTTTTCCAGGTTCTTGAGGTAGGAACTTAGACCATCAACTGAGACCTTCCTCTCCTCTAACATACGCATTCAGCGATAGACATTTTCCTGCCTGCACTGTTTTCGCTGGGTCTCACAAATTCAGTACATACTATTTCATTTTCATGCAGTTCGACACATCTTTCTAATTACTTCGAGACTTCCTTTTTGATCCACGGAATATACAGAAGGGCACCGTTTAGTTTCCAACTATTTGGAAATCTGCCTGTCATCTTTCCGGTATTGATTTTTGGTTTGGTTGCTTTGTGGGAGGTAAGCCCACTCCATAGAATTCTAATCTTTCGGAACTTCTTTAGTTTCGATTTTCGCCCAGCAGGTGGTCTTTCTTGATACATACTGTGCTGGGACTCAAGAAGCGTGGGTATTCTGTTTTCACTGGTTTGAGCGGCCCATTAGTGAGTCGGTCCTGTTGGCTAGTGGTGGTGTAGAGTTTTATTGTATCCTTGTGGAGATCCTTACGGATGTCCCATCATGTGTCCACAGCAGGGTGTCAATGTGTCCAGCATAAACTTCTGTTTCAGCTTCCTCTGATGCCACTCAGCAGGACAAGAGAGGCCCAGTCTCGTCACTGCCGCGTGGGGGAAGCCGGCTCCCCACTCACCCACCACTGATGTAGAAGAGGGCTCTCTCATCTCTGCTGGGCAGAGAGGCGTTCTGGTCTCCCACGCTCCCCGCTCCAACATATGCCCCTGGCTGTGGGGGGAGCAGGTGGAAGGGGCTGGCATGCATCTTCATGCTTCCTACGAAGCCACCACTGAGGGGGTATGGGGAGAGGGGAGCTGTGGCTGCGTTATCTCTGGCGTGTGCCCAACGCCCCAGTCCCCCACTAGGCCTCCTCTAACATTCTCTGCTGCAGTGGGGAGGTGGGGGTACAATACAAATTCAGAAACTTAGCACAAAAATCTAAAATAGGCCTATCCAATTCAAAATTGCATGCCCTAAGAGGAAAACTATATTTTAATGAGTGTGCCTAAAGGGTTGTGTTTGTTTTTGCTTTTAAAAAAAGGATAGAAAACAAAGTGGCAACAGCTTAATATTATATTACTCTAATTATTAATCTCTATTAATAATTATTAATATTTATATTATTGTATATAATATATAACTATATTAATAATAATTAATAATGATAATATAATCTAGACTAAAATAACACACTTTACTTTTTTATCCAAAAAGGATGCAAGATCTTGAAGTTAATTTCGAGAAAAAGATGGAATGGAAGCGCATTAAGTCAGTGAGCACTCCCATCAGATCCCAGCGAGTCTCCACCCACAGAACGATGCCCACACGATCCTTCCAACTGGGCACGTCTGCACGTGACCTTCCTCCTCACTCCTGCCACTCTGCGGCCCAGTCTCTCCCTTGCCGGCCACCCCCGCCTTCGCTTTTAGCCGCAGCTCGTCCAGCTGCCAAGGCTGAGTGTGCTCTGCAGGCCCCGGGCTCCGGGGGGAGGGGGGGTGGGCAAAGCTGCTGGGGGAGAAGCAGCAGCTGGCAGGGGTGCGGGATGAGGGAGACACCTTCTGGGCTCCAGCCCTCAGCTCCGCACAGTGCCTGGTTTTCTAGGCAACGCCCCACACCTGCTTCTAGCGTCTGCCATCTTCTCTGACCTGTTCCGGAGCTTTTCTACAGCCCTGACCTGAGAAGGACACACGACGTCCTCGAGGTCCTCTGTGCTGCGGCGGCCAGGAAGGCGGCCCCTCTTGCGGCTGTGACCACCTCGGCCACTCTCCGAGGGAACTGCCTCCGACCAGAGCGGGTCCCCCGGGAGGGGTAGGGCCACCGGACGCCCGCTGGCCTCTCCCCCTTGGCATCGTCGGGACCTCGCCGACAGCAACGGCCTCTAGGAGGCAGAGGCGGCAACGACCGCATAGAAAAGAAACCACAGAAGCCACAAAACTCCGAGGGACGAACGTCCCTGGTTCCCGGGTGTCCCAAGGGAGGTGAGACTCACAGCCCAGGGGACTGGACAGAGAACCTTCAACAGGAGGGGAACAACCAAGGAGAGGCTCAGTGCACCCCAGAAATAGCGCCCGGCTTGGTGAGTCTGAGCCGGGTCTGTCCTCTCCGCCGTGTCCCCCGAGGGGGAGCGACCGGCGGACGGCGCGGTGGGAGCAGCAGGAAGCAGGGGGAGGCGGAGGCCTTTCTGGTCACTCGGGTCAGCGGTCTCGCGGCTCTGCCTTGTTTTTCCTTGTAGGTTTATTATTCGGGGATGAAAGGAGAAAAGCACAAAAGTAGCAAAAGATAGAGGCCCTGTCTATGCTTTCAACTACCTTTTTCCTCTTTTCCCTCTGCGTCCACATAACTGGACCTCAGACTTCAGTTGGTTTGCCTTTTTCCCTCTCAAGGACTGGAAGATAGGTTTCGCGCGCTAAGTGGCAGGGTCCCTCAAGCATGTAATGGAGACATTTACGTGCGTGTAGCCCAATGCCAGTGCTGCAGGAGGCTGTCTCCGTAGCCAGGTTCCTCTGGAATGAGTCTGCTCCGGCCTCGGGGTCCGTGGAGGAGGAGTGTGGGTGACCCAGGGAGTGGGGGGTGCTGTTCTCCCGAAGTCCTCGCTCTAACACCCCGGGACCGCAGGACACACAATCAAAAGATAGATCAGCTTAGCTGTCTATGTAAAAGGGAGACTCAAGCTTTCCCCGTGGGTATGAATCACACTTTACCAAGCTGCCTCGTTTCCTGGGTCCACAAAGAAAAGTTACCAAATGCCAGCCGCACGCATTTTCCTCCTCACGGGGGCTGTCAGGCTCGGGCTGTGTTGATCGCCAAGGAAACGGAAGCCAGAGGGGAGAGAGCTTGCTCTGCCGTCGGGGCTTTCACTCTGCGCTGAGAGCAAGGGCAGGTGTGTTACTGCCCTTTGATAAGGAAGGTGCCCGGTCGCAGAGCTGGGCTCCTGGGCCCTTTACCCCTCAGTGCGTCCCCCCTGCGGGGGCCTGGCCCTGTGACATGGTGGAATGTGTGCTCACCTGAGCACCTACCGTGTGCAAATACGTCCATCGTTCCTAAAAACAGGCTTCGCAGTTTACCTACAGGAGCGCGTCCTCTGGGGCTTGGCACATACGCGCACACCTTAGCCCTCCCCCAGCCCTCTTTAATCATCATTGCCAGGAGTGCAACCAAGGAATCTGCATTTCTAACTGGCTCCCCCGTTGATCCTGGCGCACACGCAAGGATGAGAATGGCAGCTCCAGGTACCAGCGGTGTAGGCTGCCCCAGGAACTCTGTTCTCCCCCGGGGATGCTGGCAGGGAGCAAGAGAGCCCAGGCCTGGGGTTTGCAGAGAAACGTCTCCTGGGCATTTGAGATACATTACAATGATGAGAGGAGAGAGCGGCTTAGTTAAAAATCGCTGGTAAGTTTAAGATGAGAAAATACTATGATTATACTCACTACCAACTTTTTCCTTTGGAGGGTTGGCATTTCTAAAAAGCTGTCCAGAAAGCATTTTCAAATATTTTTATCTGAGACGGCAGCAAGAGAACCCCGTATTTTTCAAACAGCCGTGATTGCTGGGGTCCCCTGTGTAAGCCATGAACCGTGCTGGCAGTTGGGAGACAGAAAATGAATAAAAGTGTGCTGCGGTAGGAGGGAAATGCACCCAGAGCCGTAAAGAAGCGTTCCTCTTCTAGTTTCCACCCGCCAACTGGAAACACACTTATGGGACGTGGACTGTGACCATTAGCTGAGGGCACGACAGCAACGTCTTCTCTGGAAGTCAGTTTCTTGTTTATTCAAGGTAAAGTTCACCGAGGTCAGTTCCCACTAAAGTCTGGTGACTGCCAGCACAGCCCACAAGACACAAGGTTATTTCAAGGGAAGGGGAACTTGCTACCTATGAACTCAGGAAATAGGCACGGGTGGGTATCATCTGCTTAGACCTTTGAGCTGCCTCTGGTGTGGCTCATAGCCAAGGTTACTGAATATCATCTGCATCAGATTGAGGCTGTCATCGGGGTTCAGAGGCCATATCCAGGGAAAAAAATCAAGGAAAATGGCTAGGGCAAGTCTTTTTATGACCTTTTACACTTTACAGATACCTCATAAAATATAATGCATGTGTATTTATACAATTGGGAAAACAATAAAAGTAATAAAGTAAAAATTACGGTAATTCCTTTTCTCAGAGATAGCCAACAGTAATCTATCATCTGTCAAATCTATCTTTGTCTAAATACGCCCTTTAAAAACATTTAAAAAAGGACTGACCGCACATTGTGCTTAGCAATGTCCTGTCCTATTTGCATGCTCTGTCTGCTGGCTGGAGGGTCCTTCCCGTTGAATGCCTGGTGGTGCTAGGACCCAGCTCTCCAGCTGAGCTGTGGTGGGGGCCACGGGCAGAAGACCAGAGGGTCTTGGAGGGGAGGACCCTTGGAGATTCTTTGCCTCTCCAACACATGTGTTCATTCTCACGCAGAACCACCTCCTCTTCCCTTCCTTTCTCCTGCCTCAGAGGAGGTGGGTGCTTCCACTGGGATGCCTCTCTGGGTCACCTCAATGTCCCCGTCTATCTCCTCAACTTCTCCTGTGGGACCCATTCCCTGTACACCTTTCCTCCTCCTTGAAAGCCTCTGTACCCGTGTGCATCCTGACCGACCTCCACCGTTCCCAGTTGCCAGTTTTGTCTCTTCCTGTCTCGTCCTGACAGCTCAGATGCTCCCGCGTCCCTGCGCCTCAGCACAGGACAGGGAGGGACGCCACGTGCTCATCACTGTTCGAAACACCGAGAGACAGAGAAGGAAGCTCTTGAAGGAACGGGGGGAAGAAGGCACAGAGAATGACGCGGGGCCTGGAAGGGGCTGATGGAGGACGGCAGATGAAGCTACGAGAAGCCGTTCATTCTAGAAGCAGCGAGTGTGCTAGGAGAGCTCATCTATGCCCATAAAATGAGTCATGTGGAACGTGCAGAATTGGTCTCAGCACACGGGTGGCGATGCCCAGCCTCAGGGGCTGGAGGGAGAAGACGTGAGGACAGCACAGCCCTGCCGTGTGGGCTGGAAACACCACGAGGACAACTCTCCGTCTTCCTCCGGGCAGAACCGGGAAGCGAACGGAGAAGGACCCGAGGGCCAAACCAAGACGGAGTATTCTCCAGGGGCTTTTAACGGCCTCACTCCGAGATGCACTCTTTCTGCAAATGCCGTCACTCCCCTCTGTTTTCATGCTGGTCGAGCTTATCCAGAGATTTTCCACACTACAGACACGCGTTAGGACCATGGGGTTTCCGACAGACTAACCGAACTGTTAATTACATTATCACATACACGGCGTGTTTTTAATATGGAAATCTGTATTTCCACGGGTCAAGCGCTCAAAGTCAACGTTTCTACAAGGGAGCCACCTTGGGGGGCGTCTTGGGGGGCTCAGTCAGTGAAGCGTCCGCCTTCAGCCCAGGTCATGATCCCAAGTTCCTGGGATTGAGCCCCAAGTCGGGCTCCCTGCTTGGCAGGGAGCCTGCTTCTCCCTCTCTCCCGGCCTGCTGCTCCCCCCTGCTTGTGCACGCATGCTCTCTCTTTCTCTGTGTCAAATAAATAAAATCCTTAAAAAAAAAAAAAAAAAGGGATCCCCCCCTTCAATGACAATTCAGGCATTTTAGGATCTCCCAGATGGTAGCATGGAGCTTCTGGCAGCCCAGTGTTGTGTGTTTACTTTATCTATCTACTGAAACTGATTTCTCTGTCAATGTCCACCTCAATAGGTCTACTGCTCCCGTGCCTAGTTCGAGTACACGATATGCAAATGTGGCCATAAATGCTTTTCCACAGCCTCTCTCCCCCACCCCCTAAGCCAGCAGGAAGGGGCTTCATGGGACCCCTCTCGTACGCTGACATTGCCCCACCACTCAGGGAGACACGGCAAGCTGGTGTTTAACTCCACCAAGAAGCACAGACTCAGATGTGGGCAGGCGATGGGGGGACAGGGAACAGGCACAGCCGTGCTGACGCCCCCGTCAGCTCCTGAGCAGAGCGCAGAACAGCTCAGGTTTCCCATGATCTACAAAGGCCATGGGGAGGTTCCCTTAGGTGGTTCCTGAGCCCGAGTTCTGTGACATCCTGGCCAACAGGGCGGGAGCCAGGGCTGGCAGGGAAGGAGCCCAGTGCAGAGAGTCTGTGGGAATGAACCCGGCCGCCAGGGCCATGGGGGGCAGCCAGCCCAAAGGGTCAGCGCCACACAGGCAGGGGTGGGGTGCCTCAGGGACACACGAGAGCACTTACAGCGAGCCCTGGACACTGAAAGGCATCGTTTGTGGGAAACCACTGAGACACGGTGAGGCCACGCAGCTCAAGAAAAGAGAGAAAACAGGACCCCCGAGGTCGCTGTACGGAGAGCATCCTCTGTGGCGAAGGCAGGAGGGGCCTCACCTTTCAGGTACGTTTGTAATGATGATTATTAACAAGGACTAGAAGTTCCTCATTATGGAACTCAGTCTGTGAGCGCCAGAGAAAGCCAACGAAGACGTCCTATTACTGGACAGAGACCAGAAATACCGCTGGAGCCGCCTGGGTTTTTAGCTGGTTCCAAGGAAAGGACTGTCTCTGCTGAACACATTTTAAAAAGCAGCGTGAGCCAAAAATAAAATTGAATCTGATTACATCCCCCGAGTTGCTTGTTCAACTCTCAGGTACATGAAGAACAAGAGTGCGGGAACAATCTGGAAGATCTGGTCTTTAGAAAGGAGGGGGAGTTTTATTCTTCCACCGGGGAGACAGAGGTCGGTGGCAAAATTGCCTAAAAGCTTATATGAGCCCACTGACGAGGACAGCAGCCTGCATGGCCAAGAGCGTGTCCATGATTAACAAGTGGGATCGGATAAAATCACCTTTAACTTTGAACAGTGTCACTGGAGAAACAGAAAGACCAAGGGAGCAGAGGCGGTTCCTACACTTTTAAGTAAAACTGGTCATTCATTCCTTAATTGGTAACTAGATCCAGTCGGCGTCAAGAGCCCTGAGCGAGGGGCCAGGAACGAGTCCCGGGGCAGGAAGGGAGCATTCGGATTCAGGAGTAAGGAGGGGAGAGGGACTGGTATTTGGCAATTAACTGGGTTTCTGATTTTACCCTGAGTTGAAAAGTGGGACAAATACGGGAAATCAGTTTCACTGCTTTACTTTTTTGAAGGGAGTTGAGGGGAGAGAGAGAGAGCGTGGGAGGTGGTTTGGGAATTGAAGGCGGTTCGCTTCTGGCTCTGCTGAGAGCCGGAGACGCTGGCCAAGGAGAGGTCTTCACAAGCACGTGTGCAGGCATGAAGCCCACAGACAGAGAGGAGTTTCGGGGCTCATGTCATGCAGGAGAGGGAATCTTGAGGGCATATAAAGTCCCAGCAGGAGACATAAAATACTCTCTTGGGAAACATCGGTATTTTTGGAATGGAAGTAAATTCACTTATCTGTCAAATTTATCGTCCCTTTCATGTGGGGCCAAATATGATCTCCAGAAAAGAGGTGGTTGGGATCACCAGGTGATAAAAACTCTAAACTTTGGAATCTCCTCTTGACTACAACACATCACATCGGAATGTATAAAGATTGGATTTTAGGAAAAGAAATGAAAGATCGTTTTCAGGCAAATACAAATGAGTCTGGTAATTTTTCATGCGTGGTTTCAGCTTTCTGTCTGAGGTTTGCTAAAAAGAGTCTCAATTTCAAGAGTAGCCGTAAACTGATCCCTCTGAGCCATCAATATTTATAGGTAGAAGCTTCTACTTTTTACTTTTCTATTAAGGGATTGTATCTAACAGTATTGCTTGCTTTCATTCTCATTCACTTTACCTTACAAATACTGATAAACAAAGAAAGTTAGGAGCACACACAGCATTATTGTAAGTGTCCTTACCTAGCATCTGAATATAGACATTTCCTTGAAATTGCCACATCTGAAATTTATGAATATGCCTCAATGGTCCCTTTTAAAGGGAAAAAAAAAAAAAAACCCCAATCAACTAACAACAAGATATCAATATTCTAGGAAACCCAAAGTTCCTTATTTACAACTTTCTGTCAGTCCACGAAGATAACAGAACCTATTAAATCCCTGAAGAAACAGTGAGATTCCCTAAACGAGAGCCTGCATTTTCTCTTCCAAGCAAAACCCGAATGAGGAAACATTTATCAGGTCTCCCACAGAAATTTACGCCAGAGGCAAAATTGATAGTACAACAGAGCACCAGGGGCCTGGTGGAGTTAATTTTTATTTTTCCAGAAGTCTGCCCAAGAAGTCAGGAAATACGGATGTAAATTAAACTCATTCTGTGTGGGTCAAGATATCTTTGTCAAATAACCTTTAATGGTATCCATTTGGCTTAGACCAGACGGATTTCATTGTTATGTCTGGGGATTCTGCCTGGAGAAAAGAAAGAGAAATAAATGAAAGGCTCCTTATTGATTAGTTCATCTCCTTTTTCTTTTGATTTAAAGGTTCACTTTCCAAGTCTTCTTGGGCACATTGTGTCTCCCACAGGTCTCGGGGGTGAAGGCCAGTCGACAAGCTACAGAAGGCGTTCCTGGGGCAGGTAGAACTGGGAAATTGAACAGGCCACCATTTCCCCTGCACACACGTAATGTAAATACGTCCGAGGGGCAAAGAGGCTTGCTGTCATCAGGGCATCACCTAGAATCCGCGGCAACGTCCCTGCTTCTCAGGTCTGAGTAACAGCAGCAATCTCAACCGATATATTTCCAACTTAGTTCCTCCAGCAACAGGGGTAGATCTTGTTCAAGGAGGAGGGGGGAGAATCAGATGTTTTACAGGCTGGCCACAAATCAGTAACATCATTCTTCCCCCCCATGGCTTCTATCAGCGATGTTTTAGTAATACGGTTCTCATAAATGGGTGTGGACATCAGGGAGAGGGACACTAATGACCAGGGCCTTCGTGTCTGGGATTACAGAGCGCTCCGCGGGGATGCGGTTTAGGGAACGGAGAAAGGAATCCTGGTGAAAACGATCAAAATCCACCCACAGAAAAACATATCTAAAGCACATTATATAAAGGGGCTCTACATTTTCAAACTGTCATAAAATTACATTTCAGAATATGTAGTATGGAAATTGCAGAGAATGCTTTCATTTCCTTGAGGCAAACCGTAATGGAAAGGATCTTTTAAAAGCCGCAGTAAAATTCCACACACCTCTTTGCACCATTAAAATGTAGTCATAAAACCAAATGGCAAAGAACATAATTTTTCACAAAAGTTCTCTTAGATCAAGGTAGAGCTACTTAACATGAAAACAACCCGTACCTTCAGTGATAAACATTAACATAAGTTGAAACATTACGTAAATGTTTTTATTCTATTATTACAACTTACACAGATAGAAAAATATCTCTATTTCCGCACCTTCCACTCAAGTTTTCCAAGCATGATAGCGAGAAAATACTATAATATAACTTTGGTGGTTACATTTCCCCTATCACCTGCTGGTGACATCAATTATGAGAAATAAAAACAAACATTCTAATGTGACTTACAAAGCTTTGCTTCAGGCACTGGGCACATTAACAAGATACAAAGATTAACAAACCTTTTTTTAACTAATGAAGGGCATTTTATGACTAACAATTCGAGCGAGTCAATTGGGCCCTTAATATGCTCGCCTAAAAATATGGCCAGTTGGTAGATGACCCCTGAAATATTTCCCAGTCGTCAATACTTGTCATCAGGGAGTTCAGAATCCTGCCAAGGAGAGCGGCACTTCTGCATAGACAGACCTTCAGCTATTGTTGGGGGAAACATGACTCATATTTGATGGAACATCTCAAGAGAATCAGACGTGATGTGATTTCTTACCCAAAAGTGACCTTCAGAACAAGTTCATGAGGTTCACAATATATTCTCCTGAGTTGAAAACTTTATGCATGTGGCGACTGGAGGTCAGTGTCCCCCTCAACGTCCTGGCGAGGGAGTCCCCGAGGGCCCTGTAGAGCTTCCCTGCCGTACCACGAGGATTCTATGACTGTGGACAACAAACGCTTGAAGAATTTCACACACAACACAGTGGAGATGGGGAAATATGTGGTCCTCGGAAAGGAAAATGAAATATGGTATTGTGACCTACTACCCTGTGGTGGGTTCAGTAGTGTACCCTCAAATTCCATGTCCACCCAGAACCACAGAATGTGACCTAATTTGGAAATAAGATCTTTCAAAGATGTCATGATATGAGTAAGATGAGGTCATAGGGGAGAGGGAGGGTCCGAAATTCAACTGGATGTCCTCCAAGAAGAGGAGGGGACAGAGAGCTGTGAAGACAGAAGCAGAGGTCGGGAGTCGTGTCTACAAGCCAAGTGACGTGGACGTAGGGCAAACCCCAGAAGCTGGGGGAGAAGCTTGGAACAGAGTTTTCTCAGACTCCGCTCAACGAGCCAACCCTGCTGACACCTGACTTTGGATTCTGGCCTCTGGGAATGTGGGGATGAATTTCTGCTGTTTCCAGTGCGCAGCATGTGGGACCTCGTTAAGTCACCCCCAGGAGACTCATGCATAGCTGCCATCTTGGACGAACCACTGAACTTCCCGAAGGCTGGCTTGACTGGAACACTGACTCTGCAGTGTTGATACACGAGGCCTCCGAAAGCACTTTGTGAACCAGAAAATGCCAGGCCAGCGTCCCACACCCCTACTGATGAGGGAAGGAAAAGATCAGGGAGATGTGGATTAGGCCGAGAAGCTACTCCTAAGATGGCTAAGGTCTGGAAAGACAGGAAAATGGTATTTCAGGTGAAGAAAACCAATAGAGGTGGAGAAACGCCGGGGTCCCTTTCGAATGAATCAAAAGTGGTAAAGAAATTCCATATTGTTACAAGTTAAAACCACTCCCGTCTCTCCCCATCTGTGAATGCTGACCCAACGGACACGTGTATTACTTCCGGAGGGTTGTTGTAACAAATGACCGCAAACGGCTGGCCCAGAACGAGAGAAATTTGTTCTTTCACAGTTCTGGAGGCCAGAACTCTGACATTGGGCATACCTTTACGTGCCTGGAGGCTCTAGGGGACAGGCCTTCCTGCCTTTTCTAGCTCCTGGGGGCCCTGAAGCACCTTGCCCTGTGGCTGCATCTCTCCTGTCCCCGCCTCCTTGCTTGTGTGGTCTCCCTTTCTCTTGCGAATCTCCCTCTGCTTCCTTCTCAGAAGGGTACTTGCCCTTGGATTTAGAGCACCCCCCGATATTCTAGGGTGATCTCCTCACCTCAAGATCCTGGACTTCATTACGTAAGCAAAGACCCCCTTCCACAGAAGGTTCCATTCTGAGGGCCTAGGGATGAGCACGTGGCCACACCTTTTTGGGGGGCCACCATTCAGTCCACTGCAACATTTAAGGGTTTGGGGAGAGAACGAGGCTGAAACATAGACACATGATCTCAGGCAAGAACAATATCACCAACTTGATTTGTATAAACCAGGCCGGTCATACAGGATACTCATCTGATCCAAAGAGCATCACTTTGTGTCAAAACAAATGATCGCAATAAACAATTTTCAAACACAGACCTTATAAGCAGACGACGAGGTCAGATAGGCAAGCATCATATATTTTGTAAACATTACTCTGACCTGTATTTTCATTAATTTCATTTTTATTACTTCTGATCACTTTCGTGTCTCCTAATCTATTCACTTTTCTCACATTAAAATTTAGGACCTTCAAAGTACTATTTCCTATTAGAGTCAGCTCAGAACCAGCTTGATAGAAATTCAGATTTCCTGGGAGCCAATGTCTTTTTCCAAATCATAATTCTTCTTTCTTTCAAGATTCTTAATTTTAAAAGCCAATAAAATTAGACACACTTCTGGATTTAATGCGTATCCATCACTTAAATCAGCACTGGAAGTTTAAGAGCAATTCCTAAAACAGCTAATCTATATATGATTTAAAATTTGCTAAAACAAATAACAACAACCAAAAACCCCTCAGCCTTCTTTAATTCACACCCATGCTCATTAATGAGACCCTGTTAATATTTCATGCACAGCCTCTCCCCATTTACTTTAAAATATTTCTGTAATGGAGATCGGAAAATACACCAGGCTCCTATGAGTAATGAAAAATTCAAATGTGTTTAGGGAAGATCTTCAGCTGTAATTCAAATAATGTTGCTTAAACGTTTCTAAAAGGACCTAGGAGCCTCTGCTCCAAACCAGATTCAGAAGCACGGCGGGGTCTCGTAGTCAGAGCAGAACGGTCCTTCCTGGGGGGACTGGAGGTCAACATCATCACGGGCCTCAGTGGTCAGCCTTCCCAGGTGAGGGGAGCTTTCCCCTCACAAAATCAGATAACCCCATCACAAAAGAGCCAGGGTGATCTGAGCGACACTCCAGCCCATTCGTCTGGCCAAAGACGAGGACACAAAGCAACCCAGGAACCCGAGAGCCACTGAGCTTCTTCCCTGGGACCAGCTTTATCACCAAAAAGCCCTTCAGGAATGCTCATATGATGGTCCAAGAGATCGTGCGTGCTGTTGCTAAACCAACTGGTTCTCGGCTATGTGTCTTGGTTTATAAAATGCAGAATATGCTGCTTTCCTTGAAAATGCAGTAGCTCAAGATTAAATATATGTAGCTACACCTCATGATTAGAAAGGCATATGGCTTGACATATTGCCACAAATTACATATAATCTATACTGTAACATGCGAATGAGTCCTTTGGGAGTCCTTGGGCTAAGACTCATTAGCAGATCTCAGGGAAATGAAAGATTTTTCTAAAACCACAAAATTGACTCCAATTATGGAAAATCCTGCTTAAAACATAAAGGCACTTTTACAGAAAAATTCATAATTCCATGGGACTTGGCTCTGTGGCAGCTAATCAATGGACTGGCTCTACTCTGCTTTCCTGCTATCAGAGCTGCAGGAAATAATTGTATTTATTCATACTGTTCACTGTTCTTCCCCAAATTAAACAACAACAACAACAACAGAAAAAAACAACAAAAACTGAAATTGAAATTCTATTAAGTGGCTGTGGAATAATTTTTAGAAGCAAACAGAAAATAAGTAACAAACAAAGCATTATTCCAAAGCTTGGTCCCATTCTGTTTAATGCAATTAGCATTTATTGAACAATCTGACACATCTCCAAGATTCGATACAAACAGACTTATGAGGCGGGTCAGGTAGAGATGGTCTGAAGACAGCTTCCACGAAACTTAAAGGAAAATAGGGAAGTAGTTTTCTAAAATCACTACTTACGTCTTACTCAACTAAATCCCATGAATTCATAACTGCTCAATATAAGGAAAGTATAGATTAAAATGTGAATACAGGACTAGAAGGTTGGCTACATTATAAAAAATTTTAAAGGCTCTATCTCTCCTATATAAAAGGTAGTGGCTAAGTTAATAACAGGCGAGGAGTGTGTGTGTGTGTGTGTGTGTGTGTGTAAAATCTCACACTGAGGCCCTCTCCACAGCGATTCACAGCTCAGCCCATCCCACGGCGCCATGATACCACAGCATCTCCCCAGGACGCTGCTGGCCCACCTGTTCCATTCAGGTGTATCTCCCGCGGACCCCCTCCTCCTTCTTTTCTCTTGGTTTTCATGATTCTCTCTCCTACTCCTTTTCTCCATCTTCTCCACGCTCTTCGTGAGGGAAATGATCAAGACACACATTTCCACAAATATGCCTATGTTTCTAAAAACAACCAACCCCTCTTATTTGTCATATCTTATTGAAGTTTCTATTAAAAATCTCAAAATCAAAACATCTACACTGAGTATCTTTCCTTCCAGACTGCCTCTTCTCCAGGGTTCCTCTCGAGGTTGGTGCTGGCACCATCCATCCATGGTGGGGAGAGAGACTCCTGTCGTTTCAAGCTGCGGCTCCTTCTCTCCTCAGGACATGCTGTCTGTCCGCACGGCAGCCTCGTCTCGAGAACAGCACCTCTGCGATCTTCTGCTATGGTCCACAGGGTTCTCTTTTGAGTGTTCCCAGAGCCCCCTTCCACTTCCCCCAACCCATCCTCTACCGTGTCCTCTGTTTTCCTTACTTCATCCCCCGCACCGCCTGAGAATGCGTGGGGCCTTCACGCCATCAGGAGGACAAAGTCCTGACTAGTCCATGTATATTTATTCATGCTTTGGTCCAAAAAGCTTTTTTTAAGACTTATCTCCAGCCAATCTCTAGAGACTTAACTGTACTTCTTGTACCATTTCCCAAATACAGGGTGGGTGGACATGACAGAAGGGCCCACGGCACTCTTAGGAACAGCCGCCTTCTTGCACCGCACACATCAGAAGGTGGGAACATTCCCAGGCCTCCTTGCAGCTAGCGTCTGCGGGCTCTTCAGCTTCCACCCGTCTAGCGCTCCTGCTCAGGATCCTGAAAGTAGGCGTGGGGGAGCTTCTGCTGCGTCTCCTGCGTGTCTCATAAGCACGTCATGAAGACGCTTTGCCTTCTCTGGCAATGGACACCTCCTGGCCTGGTCACTGGCTCACTGACCTCTCCATGCTCACGACCGGGAGAGGCATGTTCCTGGTGTCAGCGGTGGGTGGCAGGAACTGAGAGTCACTGCCTGGAGCCGCAGCTTCTCCATCTGGCTGGAAGCTTCCAGATCAAAGACAAGGCCACATGTATGTTGGAAGCCCCATCACGTGGTGTGCTTTTGAGTCATTCCTGAATGTTCAACATAGGGTCTTCCAATAAGTATTTCCCTATACCAAATTATTTTCCACGTGAACAACTAAAGTGGATTCTGTCCCATGCAACGGAGTCCTGGGGGTTGGCGATGCCATTCAAACGTCCATGTCTCCACCAGAATGCTCCTTCATTTCAGCCTTCCTGAGCTCTAACTCATCCCCAGAGGCCTCGGCCACACCTGACCTCCTCCAGAAAACATTTCTACACTTTCTTTGGGAGCCAAATGATTACTTCGTTCTCCAGGTCATGCAGAACTTTGTTAATATTACCTTTGTTAATATTACCTAATTACTGTAAGCAAATTATATCATAATTATTTGTTAATTTGCCTTTTCCTTATTTATCGACAGTGAGGTACTTGAGGACAAGGAATATGGCTTCTTCATCTTTGCTTCTCTAATGCTCGGGCTTGGGCATCTAGTAGAGTCTCAGTGAACATGGACTGAAATGACCTGGAACATGTGGACTGCGGGCTTTGCCCTCTGATAGGTAACTGCTGCTAAGGGCCGAGGGGGGGAACCCAGGGGCCACAAATTCAAAGGTGGAGGGTGGTAACCGCAGATGGGCCTGGATGGAAGGTTAAGTGGAATGTGGATTCGAGCATCAAAAGATGGTGACAATGGGACCTTGTGAAGAAGAGGAGGGTATTTCAAGCTTGATTAGGAGGAGTGGAAGCCCGGAGGGTGTGGGATGCAGGAGACAGTGAGTGGATTAGAAATGTCCACCTGAACCAAGGTTCTTGGGGGTTGTGACACAGAAGTCATGGCTAAAACGACTGGCATCTGCTCGGAGAACCTGGGATATTAGCTGGGCCTAAGGGGTGTGAGGTTTTTATAGACAGTTAAGAGGAAGTTCTTGAAGGTGTTTAAGGAAGAAGCATGTTTTACTAAGCTGTTTAGGGAACTGAGAGAGGGTGGAGAGTAGTTCTCTTTACTCAGGTTGACATGCTCTAAGAAAAATCATTTAATACTAAAAACTACACTGAAGGCAAGTCAAGTCAGAAGACCAATACCTCTTTGGCTAATGAAGGGATCCCAAAGTTCAGAGCAGAGCTGTCTCTCTTAAAGCCAAGGCCCTCTTGCTCACATGATGTTATAATCTGGGGAACGTTAAGGAAAGATCGGACCACTGGCTTCATCACCCACATTCTGAAGATGCAAAGTCCTTCTCAGGTTGAAATAAAAGAGCTTAGGAAAGTAAAATGGTGTGGGTTCTTCACCCAACTTCCATTCATTGAAATAATCAACTCTAAAATACCTAAAACTTGAAAGCTTGTCCCGAAGAGGTCTGGTCCCTCAGCGTACATGCTGTACCACGCTGCGCGTTCAACTTACCCTTCCTGCGTAGTGCATGGTGGTGAAGGCCGTGCCCTGGTCTTTGAGTGCCATGTTCCCATTCCCATCCTTCATGGGTGAATAGACTGCATTTGTGTTCGACGATTCAAGGAGACTTTGGAGCTTTTTGGGAAGATTTGGTTCCATTGACCAAATCATCTGACTTTCTTCATCCAATAAAGAGAGAAATCCAGATGGTTTCTGAAAATCAAGAAGATAGTATTTTTTCTCCCATTACTCAGTTTGATGGTTTTGTTATTATCGTACATGTATGTTCACTTATATTTTCACTTAGCACTCAAAAAATGAATTAGTCTACTTTTAATACACATCTATGTTTGCTCACTACTGTATCCCCAACACCTCACAAAAGTCTGATGTAATGTAGGCCCCAAAAGTATCGGCTGATTAATAATTGATAATGAATAAATAAATTAAAAAGTGTGTTTTAATGTCATTCAAATCCTGGAGTTATTAAAAAGTATATTCTCATCTCAAAAAGAAAAATGGAATTTCCAACTAAAGGAGAAGTATAATTTTTCTTGACCTCTAACCGAAATCAAGCTCTTTATAGTTATGACGGGTCAAGTAACTTCTCCAAAAACAGACCTTACAATCATGTTGAGTCATAAAAATTGTAGAAAGACCCTACTGAGCAGGAAATAGAAGTGACTATAATATCCCAATATTAGGAACTAGAAAAAATACAGTTGGAAGCTATCACTTATAAAATCCAAATTGGAAGTCGGATAGTTTATAGCTGTCAAACACAGAAGCAAAAGTCATATATAAGCAACCACTTAAAATTAATCTCATGTGAAGGAAAACGTGGCTTGAAAGAACTTTTCAGTTTGCCCGGACAGTTCGCTCCCCGCACACAGAACAGCACGGCGCCCACCCGGTTTACGTGCCAGGTGAATAACGTTGACCCACTGCTGTTTTTCTTTTCTTCCCTAGGAAAGTTCTTCTGTTGACATGTCAAATCTACCTTTAAAAATCAGGTAATTCATGTTATTTATTTATCTCATTCTGTCATATGTCTGAATTCTTTGCATCAACCCCGTGTGCTTTTGGAAGTGTGAATACCGTAAAATAATTCTTCTCAGGAAGTGAAGAGACATACTGACCCCTCTAGCGACTCAGTTTGCATTTTGACCCAAGGTCACCAAACCCACCACCACAGGCCTTTCATCTTATTTGTTTGGCCAGTAGAAAGTTCTCTCTTTGTGGCTGAAATACTTCAGTTGTTTTAGGCCTTTTGGGGTTTCCTGCTCATGGTAAAGAAAATGCAAAGACTAGATACAGTTGTCTTGGGGCTGTAAATGTTGAGATCCTTCCAGTGCCACCTGTAGAGAAGAAAGGTTGAAAATGGTGGCCAGGGGAAGGACTTATGCCTGGTGGGGGCTCACGTACCAGGGGGAGCCCTTTGGGAGACATCTGGCATCTGAAGGAGCATCTTTGGAATGAGCAGACAGCCTCCCCGGGAAGGAAGGAGAAGATGGGTGGATAAAGGGGGAAGGAGCACGAGGAAGGAACTGGGTAGGCCTGTAAGAAGCAAGTTGATCTACCTCAGCAAATGACCTCGGTCACTAACATCTCCAGACACTTGTGTCACCATCACAGAAATGTATCTGATAAGGGGATGTGGAGAAGGAAGCCCACTGGATGGTACATTCTCAGATAACAAAGGACCCTATAAAGAGCCAGAGGTAAAAAAACCGAAGTGTAGGTACCCACAATGGATGGAGAGAGGCCTTAAAAAAAATCCAATGAGGAGCTGGAAGAGAGCTGGTCTTGCATGGGAAGTGTTGAAAGAACAGATTCTCCATTTCAGTGTGGAGCAACCTATTTGCTGAGGAGTAAGCTGTTGATACATAAGATCAGCAGGTGCTCCTTGACCCATGCCTTTGAGCATCAGGCCATGACACTCCTCCAGATACTGTTACACTTACTCCCCTCACACACACACACACACACACACACAGGGGCACACACAGGCATGCAGTGGAAGGGTGAATGGGCTGGTAAAGGACATTGCAAATGCATCCATGTTTTGGGAGCTGACAGATCTCTTTAGAGGCTCAAATTTAGAGCTTTAATGGGTGTTTCAGTGACTCAAAGTCAAGGCCCTAAGTAGTATAAAGGAAGGGATCACTTCCAAAATAGCCAACCTGTTCTACTCAAAAAGCAAGATGATGTTTTCCAAGGATAAGGTGGTTGGAAACCAATAAGATATTTTTTTTAAAACACTGTAATTTGTATTGTCTCCAAAAGTTTTTAAATTTGTACGTATTATGTTTTCTGGATGTTTGATATAAAAACATGGAAGAATGGTAGTAATGAAACTTAAAGACTTGGAAACTTGCTGACATGTCTGAAGAAGAAAATAGAACATGGAGAAGTCATAAAAAATGGCGTCCAATTCCTTCAGAAGTGAGGGTTTAGGAGAGACTGTTCTACAAAATATATGTCATTTCACCTTGACAGCAGAAAGTATGGAGGACCAACAGGGTAACAAAGTGCACTAGATGCATGGAGAGTCAGGTAAGAAACTAGACCCACGCTCTCCATTCATGCACATAAGACTAATACATATTTGTTGAAATATGAATATGGCTTAAGCAAAAATCACAGATGTTTGTGAGCAGTAGTGGATTATGGGTACTAGGAAGGAAACAATATGCTTCCTTTGTATTATAGGGTATGCCTGTCTGGTACAGACTTGCAGATTTGTAGGTAAATACTCAAGCTTCACCCTATACTTGGTACATCTTTTCATTTTTATGGGTATCAAAGAGAAGCAGCAGTGAGAAACACCCAATCTCATTTCCAACCCATTCTGATGAGGGTCTTCCTATTGAGATAATCATGACTCCATGGTGAAATCTCAAGGATGGCCAAGGAAGAGAGAGAAATAACATCGTGGCCATCAAAGACATAGAAAGAATGTCATGGCCATCAAAGACAGAGAAAGAACTTCATGGCCATCAAAGACATAGAAAGAACGTCATGGCCATTGAAGACATAGAACATCACGGCCATCGAAGACATAAAAAGAACATCATTTGGTTGGCCAGTGGTTAGCAGTCGAGGATACAACAGCCAGCGAAAATGAGGGCAGCAGGTTTCTGAGGTTTCCCATACACAGGTTCACTACATAATGCTGTGGTCTGAAGACATTTTCAAATCTTGTATAAAGAAGTTATATACCATGTGTGTCATGATGAGGGATGGCTTCTTCTGTCATTAAAATAAAGAAGGTTGACAAGTTTGTAAGAAGAACAAGAATATTTCACATACTTGGTAAAGGTATAAAGTAAATTTACAAGTCTACATTTATAGAAATAAAGGGTGGAAAATTACAGCCTATGTTCTCCAGTGGCTGAAAGGTATCAGTTTTAAACAATGTTCAAGTGTTTTAGAGATAGTATCAATATATGTAGATCATGTCTTCCTACATTAGTACAGAGGGATTGCTGTTTGTGTGGCAGATTATTGTTTTTATGATAGAGATATGAGGCAAAGGTTTTGCATTAAAAGGTAGAAATAAAAAAGGTAAAGGATTGACACTGGCAGAGATCCTAAGATTATATGTAAACATACATATATTTTTCTGCCAATGTTTTTCCATATTTCAATTTAACATCAAAGATAAATTAAAAAGATCGTGTTGACATATGATACTCTCAATAGATGCTGAAAAAGCATTTGACAAAGTATAGCATCGCTTCCTGATCAAAACTCTTCAAAGTGTAGGGATATAGGGCACATACCTCAATATTATCAAATCCATCTATGAAAAACCCACCGCAAATATCATTCTCAATGGAGAAAAACTGAAAGCTTTTCCACTAAGGTCAGGAACACGGCAGGGATGTCCATTATCACCACTGCTATTCAACATAGTACTAGAAGTCCTAGCCTCAGCAATCAGACAACAAAAAGAAATTAAAGGCATCCAAATTGGCAAAGAAGTCAAACTATCACTCTTTGCAGACGATATGATACTCTATGTGGAAAACCCAAAAGACTCCACTCCAAAACTGCTAGAAATTGTACAGGAATTTAGTAAAGTGTCAGGATATAAAATCAATGCACAGAAATCAGTTGCATTTCTCTACACCAACAACAAAACAGAAGAAAGAGAAATTAAGGAGTCCATCCCATTTACAATTGCACCCAAAACCATAAGATACCTAGGAATAAACATAAACAAAGAGGCAAAGAATCTATATTCAGAAAACTATAAAGTACTCATGAAAGAACCTGAGGAAGACACAAAGAAATGGAAAAATGTTCCATGCTCCTGGATTGGAAAAACAAATATTGTGAAAATGTCTATGCTACCTAAAGCAATCTACACATTTAATGCAATCCCTATCAAAATCCCACTCATTTTTTTTCAAAGAAATGGAACAAATAATCCTAAAATTTATATGGAACCAGAAAAGACCTCGAATAGCCAAAGGAATATTGAAAAAGAAAGCCAAAGTTGGTGGCATCACGATTCCGGACTTCAAGCTCTATTACAAAGCTGTCATCATCAAGACAGTATGGTTGGCACAAAAACAGACACATAGATCAATGGAACAGAATAGAGAGCCCAGAAATAGACCCTCAACTCTATGGTCAACTAATCTTTGACGAAGCAGGAAAGAATGTCCAATGGAAAAAAGACAGCCTCTTCAACAAATGGTGTTGGGAAAATTGGACAGCCACTTGCAGAAAAATGAAATTGGACCATTTCCTTACACCACACACGAAAATAGATTCAAAATGGATGAAGGACCTCAATGTGAGAAAGGAATCGATCAAAATCCTTGAGGAGAACACAGGCAGCAACGTCTTCGACATCAGCCACAGCAACTTCTTCCTAGGAACATCGCCAAAGGCGAGGGAAGCAAGGGCAAAAATGAACTATTGGGACTTCATCAAGATCAAAAGCTTTTGCACAGCAAAGGAAACAGTTAACAAAACCAAAAGACAACTGACAGAATGGGAGGAGATATTTGCAAATGACATATCAGATAAAGGGCTAGTGTCCAAAATCTATAAAGAACTTAGCAAACTCAACACCCAAAGAACAAATAATCCAATCAAGAAATGGGCAGAGGACATGAACAGACATTCTGCAAAGAAGACTTCCAGATGGCCAACAGACACTTGAAAAAATGTTCCACATCTCTCAGCATCAGGGAAATACAAATCAAAATCACAATGAGATACCACCTCACACCAGTCAGAATGGCTAAAATTAACAAGTCAGGAAATGACAGATGCTGGCGAGGATGTGGAGAAAGGGGAACCCTCCTACACTGTTGGTGGGAATGCAAGCTGGTGCAACCGCTCTGGAAAACAGCATGGAGGTTCCTCAAAAAGTTGAAAATAGAGCTACCCTATGACCCAGCAACTGCACTACTGGGTATTTACCCTAAAGATACAAACATAGTGATCCGAAGGGGCACGTGCACCCGAATGTTTATAGCAGCAATGTCTACAATAGCCAAACTATGGAATAAAGAACCTAGATGTCCATCAACAGATGAATGGATAAAGAAGACGTGGTATATATATACAATGGAAAACTATGCAGCCATCAAAAGAAATGAAATCTTGCCATTTGTGACGATGTGGATGGAACTAGAGGATATTATGCTGAGCAAAATAAGTCAATCAGAGAAAGACAACTATCATATGATCTCCCTGATATGAGGAAGTGGAGATGCAACATAGGGGGTTTGGGGATAGGAAAAGAATAAATGAAACAAGATGGGACCGGGAGGGAGACAAACCATAAGTGACTCTTAATCTCACAAAACAACTGAGGGTTGCTGGGGGGAGGGGGGTTGGAAGAGGGGGCTGGGGTTATGGACACTGGGGAGGGTATGTGCTTGGTGAGTGCTGTGAAGTGTGTAAACCTGGCGATTCACAGACCTGTACCCCTGGGGATAAAAATACATTATATGTTTATTAAAAAAATAAATAAATAATAAATAAATAAATAAAAACCAAAAAAATCATGTTGAATTTGTTCTATGAGCTTGTTAGTCTTAGTATTGTTTTATAAAATATTAATTTTGTACATTGAGCATTTGTTACTGTGCTGAAGGGGGAGTTTTATTGACATAACCAATGCTGAATATTTTTATAACAAAATGATCTGGTATTTCTAGTCCCTTAGAATGAATTGATGATCCTTCAAGTGCCCCTGCAGGAAAAGGGTAATTTGTGCTCCCAAATCAATTCTGAAAAAAATAAATTTCTGAAAAAATTAATACAGTGAAGTCTCAGATATAAAGCCATCTCACAATGAAGGCCCCTTGAAAGAAAATTCTTTGTCTCCAGTATATTTAAATCCTGTAAAGTATCTAATTATATTATATGAATACCTGGAAAAAAAAATCCAAAACTCCAGTCTGGTTCCCAGGAGAATAAGCTGTTTCCATGGTAACTCCCTCTTGTACACATTCTGTTTGCTCGTCTAGAAAAAGCACTTCATTGATGTAGTGGTGCATCTTCTCATTGGTCATGTTGACACAAAGCTATTGTGGGGGAGAAAGAAAAACAATTCACAAGGTAATTATGGCCATGCAGATCCACTCGTTCTATGACCATTTCAGATGGGCGACATATTGACTCGAGAACGTTCCACACCAGTCTATTGAGATAAAGCACTACGGTATTGCTTGAGAAGTCAAAGAGAAGAGTTTCACCTGATACTGTTGACTTCATTTGGTCTGATTATTCAATTTAAAGCGAGTTTGTTAAAAACAAAAAGTATAATTACAACATTAACTCACAAAGTTGGGGTTTAAAATATAGTTGAGTAAAAAACCATTTCCAAAAGGAAATTATATCTAGGCTTTGTCAACAACTGGGGATAAAGGGTGGGTTTACCATGGAAGCCCAGGGACAAAAGAAACGTGTACTGCTACCTCACTTGTGTTATATATCCATGATGGCAAGAAAATGTGGGTTTCTTTCAGAAAGAATAACTGCTTTAAGCATTTTGTTGTAGAAATTTTTTTATCAGAAAATTTTTTATATTCCTCCAATTGTCAACTTTTTTCATCCGGAAACAAATATGTTATTTCTTAATCTTAAAACTTATCTTTAAATACTAAAAATCAATAAAATACCCCAAATCTAACAAAAATGAAGTCTTACTTCCTGTGTAGGCTACCCTCTCACTTTGCTGCTCTTTTTTCTAACAAGAAAAACCTCAAAGGAGTTGTGTTTCTCTATTATCTCAAATTATTCTCCTCTCTACTATTGAATCTACTCCAATAAACTTTTGTCCCCCCCCCCAATGTTCCCACAAGAATCACTTTGGTGGGAGTCACCAATGACATATGCATTTCTAAACTCAGTGTTCAACTCTTGGTGTTCATTTTCCTTGACCTCTCCGCACTCTCTCACGGTGATTCCTTTGCTTTCCTGGAAAGCTGCCTCCACTGTCTTCCAGGACACCCTGTGCTTGTGGCCTCCTGCCTCCCGGGCCTCTCCACCCATACCCACGTCCTTCATAAGCTCATTCTGTCTCCCAGACCACGTGTAAGTGAGCCACTGTATTACACCAGGTAAAAGCCATGGTGAAAGCTCAGATGGTGAAAATCGACAAATTGCTTAGAACTTAGAATCCTTATTGTTCTTAATTCTTAACATGCTTAGAATTCAGTAACGCACTGAAAATAGTTAAAGATGAACCATTTATATAAATAAAAATAATGGATAAAGATCTTTTCAAAGAAAACCAGATCACACCAGCAAAGGAAACAATATCTAGGATTATGTGTAATATGAATGTGTTATAGTTAGACAATGAAAATGCCAAAGATTTTGTAAATCACACGGACTGAAATAGTCACTGGAGAAAAGAGGGACCACCCTAGGTTTCTCTTCTGCACATATCCAAATTCTTCTCCACGTCTGGTGTCCTTAAAACACCTGTTAAGTGGGAGCTCTTCCTAGATATTCCTGTCCTCCTACTGGGAGCTCGTGGTTTTTCTCTGGGACATATAAGATCACCCCTTATGTTCCAGCTTCCAGTCAGCAGGCCAAGCCACTTTTGTAAATGAGCAACACCAGGAATGCCTTAGTTCTCCATAGAGGTACCCCTGCCTGCACATTAAGGGTGGGTCTATTCATGATTGAAGAACAACGTGTGCAATGAAAGAAAGAACCATTTTCTCATAGATCCAGCTATGTGGGGGGATGGGAGTTGATGGGATTCCACAGAAATGAAGTCTCAGAGGGAGAGGTTTCAGGGAAGGAAGGAACTTATCAGTGCAGGGCACTGGCCAGCACACAGTTTGCTCTGAGACTGATGGTGCAATGTCAGGTTCCGTTCTTTACTTCTTACCGGGACCAGAGTTCTGTGAGCAGACACATCTCAAATGTCTTCAGAAAAGGTGACATAGTGGCAGGACTGTGGGCATGAAGCTACCTTGATCAAAGTACGACTGGAGAGCTGAAAAGGTAGAGGCTCAGATGACCTAATCCAGTCAAGTCATTTCAATGATGCATGTACGTCGGTATTTTGTTATTAATGCAACAGATGGAGAATAACTGATAGAGAAGTCTGCCAAATGACATGCTTAACTAATAACTATATTCAAAATAAGATCTGAATACCCCATCTGGACAAAGAAAAACAAAAGCAATTCTTATTAGCTCCAGATCAGAAAATGATGGTCTGAGACTATTGCCCTATCTCCCATAGTTGGTTTTGTATCTCTGACTTCACAGTAAAAAAAAAAAAAAAAAAAAAAAAAAAATTTCTGTAAATCTGGTGATAAAACAAATGTCCTAAGACTGAAGAAGCTTTCCTATTGCGAAATAAGATCTAAGTTAAAACTAAATAAGAATTCTGCCACATTGCTGCTGTCTTGGAAATTAACTTTAAAACCCAAAGAACCGGAGACAATTCATTTAAGCTTGGAATCATTCTTCACCTCATCTCCTTCCGCCTGCTACTCCAGCCACAGTGGCTGGGATTTCTCGAATTTTCTTTCCTCTATCCAATTCGGCCAGCAGTTGCTAGAACGTCTCCTCTCTGCCCCTTGACAACCAGAATTCATGAGGTAGAGGCAAAACTGGAAGTTCTGTATATTTAAACTAAAAGTTTCTTAGACAAACCCCCACTTTCACTCATGTATTCTCTGAATATAAAAATATTACGACCCCCGTCACTCCAGGTGACAATACGTCATGTAGGACATTTAACATGCCTGCTTGGTTGTTACGGCAAAAACAAACTGAATATGGACACAGACCAGTAAGGTTGGCACATCAGAGCCAGAAAACAGAGAGATGGAACTCACTATTTAAATATCATAGAAAAAGATATTTCCTTTCCTGCAACTGTTACAGCCTAGCTTCACATTCATCCGCTTGCTTTGTTCTGTCAAAACTAAGTGAGACCCGCCGACCAAGATCCCTGCTTTTCTTACTCTCCAGAGTATAAATTTCCGGAAGTGATTCTGGAAAGACAAACCCTTTCCCCAAAACAGTGCCGACTCTGTTCACAGGAGCAGCCCCACCAAAAGTAATACATTTACTTGTTGCTCTCATTTCATCATAGACAAAAACCAGAAATGTCTGAAAATTGTTGCTGGGGAAGAAAAATGGAAATATTAAAAATTATTTCACTTTGTTAAAAAAAATCATATTTTGAGATGGTTCCCCAATCTACCCAGTTCTTATACTCCTTTAATACCAAAGTAATTTTGTTACCAAAGATGAATTAATGCTACAAAAAACTGTTAAAATTTGGGGTGAAATATTTAAGATAAATGAACAGAAAATGAATGACTCCATTGTGGAATGAAACTCCTGGAAAATACTCTCTTTAATTATATGACATACACCGCTGTCATTTTTCAAAATTTTGGATGTTAAAAATACATTAAATCATTTAAGAAAACATAAATACGTTCTATATCTCAGCAGTCCGAGCTTCTACGGAAGAAGGAGTTTTAAAGTGGTCACGGAGAGTGCACCTAAATGGAATGTATTTTGTGAAATGGATGGTGCAGGAGACAAAGGTGGGAGTCATGAAAAATAAGGAGATGTCTGGTACTCTGTAGCGTCTGATACGTCACTGCGGTTACTATGTTCCAGTCCAATGAAGCACTCCAAAATGAGAATATCCGTGGCTGATTCTCTAGTGTACAAGAAATACCCGAATCACAGGACAGAGGTCTCTCCCCTCAGTTTGAGAGTCTCTCATTGCAGGTACTCAGATGTGGATGTCCCAGACACACTGAACAGAATTTTCTTATCATTCCTCATTCACGAGAGATGGCAGGTCTGTTGTTGCAAAAATTACTTTCCATGACAACCTGCCCGAATCCTCTCGCCCTCGAGCACCTCATAGCTGAGAATCTCCCTATCCCCGTGGCTGATCTGACCAACTTAGGCTTTTTTATAATACAGACAGACAATTCAATTGTTACTGTTTAATATTTTATTAAACTGAGTCTTGGCTTGGCCGAACCGATCCACTGTTTCAAGGGAAATGGAGGTACCAAGTGGGAATGTGGTCAAAGTCACAGCAAAATTAGAAAGAGCTGGAGGGGGTCAGAGTACATCCCCCCCAACTTTTTTCCCCCTAGGAAGGCCTAACGTAATCTGCCAAACTTTGGGTAACAGGAAATGGATCTGGCCTGTGCTCCTGGATACAATTCGATTTCTTACTCTGCTGGTCAAGATGATTTGTAAAACATCCAGCTTCTCTACTGAGCCTTGACATTTTAAGCTGCAACACTGGATGGCATTTTGTGACATCGGGTGATCAGAACCTTGTATTGTACATCCTGTTCTTTGTATTTGGAGGGGGGGGAAAAAGTCATTTATTAAAATCCCATAGGGAAAATTCCAGCTTGATGGGTAAAACTGAGTAGGCTGAGGAGTGGTTTTTGACTTGCAGCCTTTGTTACACTGGTGCTGAGAAGAAATGTTTTGTGTTTCTAGCAGAGAAGACCAATGCTGGGTGGGAAAGGAAGTCACTGGGAGCATATACAGTTCAAAGCAGAACGGTTTCCAGATTCGTGCTGAAGTAATGTGTACATTACAATTTTCTACAAAAACAGTTTGCCTCTCCCCATTGTTTACAGCACCCACTGTTTGACCCAAAGTTAAAATCTACAAAGAGCACTGCAGCATGAACTTTGAAACTGCCCGTAAACGTGGCTAATATGAAAACATCAGGATATGTCAGATACCTAGCTGAAACTGGGGGGGGGGGGATGGATCCCATCAACAAAACGATGGTCCTACTCATGGCCAGAACCTACTTATTCCTGATATGGCTTCACTGCTGTGTTGCAGGTGCATACGTGGGTGTGTATTAAACGCAACGAGAAAAAGATACAGTGAGACATGTTTCCAGGCTAATTAGTTTACATATCTAGAAGCATCGATCTGCACTGAGAACTGAGAATATGATTGACTTCACTGCAAAGCAACCATTTTTACTTTTTGACATCGTCCATCAGAATCCTAACCGGGTGGCACAGAATCTCTGGGTGTTCCTCCGAGCAGCCAGGATGCAAGAGAAGGTGAGTATTCACAGATGAAAATGAGACAGTCCTAACTACTGCTTAATTAGCACGCACCCTTCTCTGATCCAAATACATGCTCGTACATTAAGTGCCGTTGCTAACTGGTTTAATAATAAAAATGATGCACTCCTTGGAAACCCTCTTTAGTAACAGAACATTATTGCTTATCCAGATGGTCTATCATTTGTATTAATGACAAACTTAATTTCTTGAGTAAATTTTCACCAACTGTTCTCCCTTTATTTTTATTACTCAGTGAAATATCTCTGAAGCAAAAACATAATAGAGCATGACATTTACATCACAGAATTAAAGTAGGAGGTTAATGAAAGCCGACTCCAGGTGAAGGCAGAAGCCCAGGCGTTAGACGGGCTTACAGAATGTTGACGTCTCGGCCTGACCCCAAACCTATCAAGCCAGAGTAAGGCCCAGGCACTGATACAGTTGAAAAGCTTCCCAAGTGATTTTAATACTCAGACATGGTGAGCACACCAAAGCGTATCGCAGAGCATACACAATCCATTAAGTGATGTGTTTCTCAATGAACATAGGTATGTATATATAATGCACTAATGGAATATTGTTAGATTGTGCACGAATGATGTCAGATTTCAGACAGTCTGTATTTTCTGCATGTGTTTAGCAGACCATTAATTCAATGAGAGGTCAGTTGATACTGCCTAAAAAAACAAATAAACAAACAAAGAAAAACCCCACACTAAATCAGAAACCCACTGGAGAAACACTGAAGTGAGCTAAGGTAGTGGGCTTCTCTGCAGGACTTCTCAGGGCCTTTCCTGTGCTGACAATCCTGTGAATCTCCACCTTACTTTTTCAAAGCATGCCTCGGGGCTCGCCAGATTGCTCTATGTTCTTTCCCCAACAAATCAATCACTCCCAATTTTGACACATTATCTATAAAACAGCAGGTGCAGGGGCTGGTGAGGGAATGGCACCTCTCTGATTTGTTTCAGCTTTTAAATCCTCTAATTTATTTTGCCTTCTTTGAATGTCCTATTATGGCAGAGGCCTTTCTTCTCTCTGTCCTGTTTGGGGAGGCCTATTTACTTTCTCTTAGCACCATCTGTCTCGACCTGATAGAGGGACCGCGGTTCCTCTGCCAGCACTCCGATGTCATGTACCAGGAGAGGCTTAGGGCACCGCGTAGACCCTGCCTCTTCCCCCGCCCGGGGAGCCTTGGTCAGCAGGTAGCCACCGAGCGCCCACCCACACCAGCCCCCCTGCTGCTGCTTTGGTGTCTTCCCTGGATTTGTTTGGTTTTCACCCTTTCTCGTCTCCCTGCCCTTCCACTCCTCTTCGGTGGATTTATCCCTCAACAACCGCACGTCCTTGCAAACTTCCTTACAAACATCCTCTGGGTTACCTTCGAAATTTCAAAATCAAACCTGCAGAACAGGTTTTAAGCAAATATAGTTATATCACAGGCATAACAACATTGTTTCTATTCAGGGGCACCTGGGTGGGTCCTTCAGCGAAGCGGTCAGCTCTGGGTTTCAGGTCATGAGCTCAGGGGCGTGGGATCATGCCCCAGTTGGGCTCCGCCCTCCGCTGCCCGCAAGGAGTCTGTTTCAGATTGTTTCCCTCCCTCTGCTCATCCCCCTGTTAACACTCGCAATAAATAAATAAATATTTTTAAAAGAATTGTTTTTATTCAGGCAAAAACCACTTTTTCAACATTTCCTTACTGATTCTCTTATTTAGAGCAACACAGGCTCATTAAATAAATTCAACATTCCAATGGGCCCGATTCATACTTGTATTCTCCTCTAATAAGGAGTAATCACTACTCTGGGATTTAAGGGATTGACTGAAGGAATCAGCCAACAAGAAACCCCACTGGCTAAGTTGATTGCCATATATTCTGTATAATAATATACTAATAGCAGAATTGGAAACCACAGGTGAAAAAGAAAGTATTTTTAGCTATTTTGTATGATACATTGTCCATAAAACATATCCTTCCATTTATAGAGAAGCCAGGCCCAGTTGTTGGAAACATAACTTCTGGTCAAAATTCTCATATTTTAAAGCTTCGGACACTCTACTTTTCAACAAAAAATAAGTGTGTGTGTGTGTGTGTGTGTGCGTGTGTGCGTGTTCAGCAACCTCTCAGCTTAATCAATATGCCTTCTCTTCTCACATTCACTTGTTAATGTAGGCCTAAAAACAATAACTAATATATAATGTCTACTGAAATATCTGTTCTTTTTAAAATTGTCATCATTACCCGGGATTAGATGCAAAGCTAAGAGTACTGAATAACTAGGCTCTTCAGGATGCTGGTCTGGCAAAGGTGCAGGGTGGCAAAGAGAGGGACACAGCAAGCACGCGGAAGGCTGGCCTTGGGGCCAGACAGACATGCATCCATGTTCCCTGCTTAGCCGGCCAAGCCTCCCCCAGAGCGTTGCCGTGGGAGTCGGAGATCATCCAGAAGAAGCATCTGGGTCATAGTGGGGGCTCGAGCGCTTATAACCATTACTGATTATTAGCAGAAAACTACATGAATTCTATTTCTGGTCAGCACACTTGAGCTTTCGATCTGTGCAGTCCCTGCTGTAGGTGTGGGTTTTTCCTTGGTTAGTCATCACTACAAGAATTCAATCCATTCCTGTCTAAAGGGACCCGATGTATATTTTGGAATCCATTCATTCTTCTTTTGATGTCCCGTAACATTTCCTTTTAACCATTCTGGTATTCTGTAATAAGTAAGATAAACCTGCATTCTCTGATTTATTTATACTTAGTAAAAAGATTTGCTGAAAAACTCTACGATGGGGAAAAAAATGATGTCAAATAAAATTTATTAAGTTATTTATTTCTACATTTAATAGGATAAATAATGTTGTGTCCTAAGAGAAATACAAACAAATACCACCACGGGCAGGCAGCAGTTTGGAAAATGTATAGTAATAATCCACATTTAAGTCTAGTTTCAAAGCACCTGCAGAACCAGGGAGAGACCACGTATCATCCTGAATTCAGAGCCTCGTGCTGGGTCCTTCTGTGACTTACTTAAATTGTCTGGACCTTGCTTTCCTTAACACCAAAATGGTGACTTTTTTTTTAAAGTTATACAGTTTGGAGGGAAAAATGTCATTAAACGTACAGTTAAAATTGCTTTTCCCTGCCTCATTTTTTTTCATTTCCTCAAAATTAGCTTTTCAAAAACCGTTACCTGAAGACTTTTTTTTACTTTTATCTTATATTTATGTATATATATGTATGTATGTATTTTTTTTAAGATTTTATTTATTTATTTGTCAGAGAGAGAGGGAGAGAGAGAGAGCGAGCACAGGCAGACAGAGTGGCAGGCAGAGGCAGAGGGAGAAGCAGGCTCCCTGCCGAGCAAGGAGCCCGATGTGAGACTTGATCCCAGGATGCTGGGACCGTGACCTGAGCCGAAGGCAGCTGCTTAACCAACTGAGCCACCCAGGCGTCCCTGTATGCATTTTTTAATAGGGTCTACAGCCAACGGGAGGCTTGAACTCATGACCTTGAGATTGAGTTCCGTGCTATACTAACTGAGCCTGCCGGGCACCCTACCCAAGAAGACTTCCAGCCATACTGTATTTTGAAACTAGAACCCAATATTATTGCAAGTACATTAAGATAGCACCTCATTATTTAATTACTGGTTCTCTATAGCACCTGAGTAGCACTAGCTAGTGTTCTGCTATGTAAAGAAACTAAATTTTCTCATTCAAATTTTTCTTAAACTGAGTTGGATATTTAATGTATGTACAATTTTGAAATCTAAACATGAGGTGACTTAATGATAAAATATTTTTTGTTTTCATAGCTCAACTGATTGGGTGGTAAGCGGATCAATAGTGAAACCTATTTTTTTTTTTAAGTAGGTTCCAAGCCTGGTGTGGAGCCCAATGAGGGGCTTGAACTCATGACCCTGAGAGCAACAGTTGGTCGCTTAACCCACAGAGCCACCCAGGTACCCTGGATAAATACTGAAACCTAATAGTTGTCAGAACATTAATTATGATGTAAAAAGCATGGGTCCTACCATCCTTGGAGCTAAAATGGCAACATTTTCCTCTTGAAGGCTTCCCTGTCCTTCTCCCACAGTGTCCGGTGTCCGATTAGAATTAGTCCTCCTTCCATTTGCATCCTACAGACCACACCCCAGTGCCTATGCATTTCTTAGTGCCTGGAATGGGGCCTGGAACTTCATACATATGCAAATCATGTTCCTTGAATGAATGCACCATAGACTGCCCTGATGCAAATGAGCCAGAAAAGCACGTCCTTCCAGTACTGCTAACAAGACTCTCTGTCCCAGAGCAGAGACTGTAGCCCTCTGTTTTCCCGTCTTTAAAATGGGCTACTCCACATAAAAGGTGATGATTGATCTGTGTATCCTTTCCAGGACAATTTCTGGAAATTAGCAATTTCACAACTAAGAATTTTATGGTGGTTTTTTTTTTTTTGAGGTTGAGGTTGCCAAAATATATGACCTCATTTCATAAAATTTGAGACGTCAAGGTATCTGGCTTTTTCAGTGTTCAAACACTTAGCTCAAGCCTCATTGAATTACTGTTCATCTCCACTTTCCACTTTCCACTTTCTTTTTAGAAAAGAGTTTGTAAGCAGGGAAACATCTCAAATCCTTGATAACTGCCAAAATCAGCTTAGGATGAAGCCTGGTTTGATGATAGATCATACATCACAAGTTTATCTTCTGCAACAGAAGCTTTAAGTTTGAACAAATGTAGTCTCTCTTCACACTCACTCTATTCTTACAGAAGGTTGTTGATAAGCAATTTTACTAAACTCTGAGCTCCAAGCATTTCATTATACATAGCTGCATTTTATGTGTGTGGTGGGAAATTTAGGAAAATTATTGAATGTTAAATCATTAGTTTCCATGACTTTATCCTTTGTGTCTTTGGTCAAGATGTGTAGCATGCAGGGCTTTGCAACGCATTGGTTGGGTGTGGAAATATTCCAGCATTTATTCAAATAGTATTTATGTAACCTCAAAATATTCTCAATTTACTTAAAATTGTATATTAAGGGCAGTTTTAAGCATATTCACAGTGAACAACGTAATGAACCCTCACCTGCCATCAACAAAGCTCAAGAATTATCAGCTCATGGCCAATTCTGCTTTACCCACCTTCCTGCTCCCCTCAACACTGGACTCAGCTGAAGTAATTCTCAGGCATGTATTGAAATATTGGCAAATATTTTAGCATAGTTCTCTAAGATATGAGGACTTAGAAAACATATGCACAGTACCTTGGACTCCATAATTTCTATCAACAATAATTCCTTCACTCCATCAAATATCTAGATTTTTACCTTACATCGGTTCACTCACGGATTTTATACGTCAACAATTAAGGATCTACACAAAGTCTGTATATTTAACTGACTTCTCGATCTCTTAGAGTCTTTGAATCTATAGGCTACCCACTTTCTTCTGTTTTTACCCTTGCATTTGCAGAGATAGGTCATTTGTTCTGAAAGGTTTCCCATGTGCTGGGATTTGCAGAGAGCATGCTCATGGTTGCTGGCATCGTGTTCCTCTGTCCTCAGCCCCTGTTACGTAGTAGTTAGCTCAAGAAACTTCATGATATTCAGGTTTTCTCTCTTCCCTCCTTCCCCGCCCTTCTTTCTTTCTTGGCAAGAACACTTCACAAGCATACTGTGAATGTCTCTGTTAGCAATGTTAGTAGTCACTGATACTCCCGCCTGGACTCTGTCCTTATCAAGAGCGGCAGGATGGAGCAGCTCTAAGTCTGCCCTCCTTTCTTCAGTTATTTGTCTCGGGACCACCCCAAGTGACCCATGTCATGGCTTAGGGAAGACAGACAACTCCACACACCGAGCCCTTCTGTTTAAGCGTGTGACTTGCGGGAGCCCTCGACCCAGTCCCTCACTGAGGCTATCTACTTCGCTTTCACCAAGTCAGTCTGTCTTTGCTCCCATCATGTCTCTGACATGTTATTTTTAAACTCTAGAGGAGTTACTGGTTTTGTGTGCTCAGGCCACATCCAGGTTCCCCCTCAAGTCCTCTTATTATTCGCTGTGATGTCTCATTCACTCTTCTCGCTTTTCCAAATACATCATCACATCTGGAGCTAGAAATCTTTTTACCCCTCTCTCCCATTTCCTGGCGCCTCAGATCGCTCTCTCCTTTGTGGTGTCACTGGCACTGTGATGTGTGAGGGTACCCCCATCTGATTCACTATCCTTCTGCTTCCTGAGCATTGCAAACTTGGAATTCGCTGCCTGCTTGATGCCTGAGGGTCAGCTGGAGAGCTTCTCCCTGGATGCATTAGGAGATATTTTTACAGAGCTAGAGATAAACGCTACATGGTGAAGGAAATAGGGTTCATACAATGCAGGTACTCCGTAACAGAGAATGAGCTGGTAATAATGTAGTTATTTAAATAATGAGGGTGGTAGATTCTCAGCCTTCCATTTTAGACTTTGGGACTCCAATTACTTAGGATGACCCCCTCACTGAACCATTCAACTATGTGTAGTTTAGTAAAACTATATATATATATATATATATATATATATAGTCATATGTTTTACTCTAAATATGGTCTTTATTGTAATATGTAAAATAGCTATAAATAGAAATAGAAACAAATCATTAAAAGTCAATGAAAACAGGATTAGCATTTCTCTTAGCTGAAATAAATTCTTCTCTAAAGAACCACAGAGTCCCATCTAATCTTTTTAGAGCTACCTGGGGACACTGAGGTTGGAGAAGCTGAGATTTTGAAGTCCTTCTTTGTATCTCTTCCCACTGTCCCTGTTCTAAACATTTTGTCCGGCTTCCTATGCAGGAACAGTTGAAATACATACGTTTATTCCTGAGCAAGGAAATCACTAGGAGATCCACTATGAAGACTTTCTCTTATGAACGCATTCTCGAGCTTTCAATTAAAACTGTATTTGTTAAGCTTCTATTGTGTACAAAATGCTGTACCAGACATAGTTCAACACTGCAGGAGTTGCCATTCCAGCAAAGAGCTGACAGATGGGTCAAAAAGCTCAAAACAGAATAAAATAAATACTTATGAAGGCACGAATATTCTCCTGGGTTTGATTCAGAACACAGGACTGATTTGTTAAACATTTTGCCGAAAGTGTGCAGTGGAATATAAAATGAAGACGTTCGCATCCGATGAGCAAGTCAAGAATCTAGGATGCCACACAGAAACCTCTGTGTACGTTCACACGCAAATCTAGAAATTTGCTAAACCCACTGTAAGCTCAGATTTGGACTCATCACAGAGAAAATAATTTCATTCTTCTAAATGGCTCCTAGTTACCATTGTATACAACAGCCAAACCAACCTAAGAAAAAGGTACAGGTTTTTTTTTTTTTACAATATTTTTTTTTTCATCAATTAAACCTAAGAATTGATCTTGAGATTTTACTCGGAAGCATCTAAAACTACCTTTTGGTATTTTTTTTCAAGATTTTATTCATTTATTTGACAGACAGAGATCACAAGTAGGTAGAGGGGCAGGCAGAGAGGGAGGGAGGAAGCAGGCTCCCCACTGATCATAGAGCCCGATATGGGGCTCGATCCCAGGACCCCGGGACCATGACCTGAGCCAAAGGCAGAGGCTTTAACCCATTGAGCCACCCAGGCACCCCGCTTTTGGTATTTAATAGAGACTCTTTCTTTAGATCTGAAAACATGCCATTCCTTGTTCTGTGAAATTCTCAGCCTGGGAGAGTATATATTATTATGTATATAATTATACATACTATATATTTTGTATAATACATATTATATATTACTATATACATTATATATGTATATTACATACTCTATTATGTATAGTATATATACTTGTGAGACTATATAAATATATATTCTAAAATACATAACTCAACTATTTAGCCAAAAGAAAGAAGGAAGGTTATAGGAATTTATAGTAAAAGAAGTAGGTTTTAATAAGGAAACAACACACGGTTTTGTCCATTCCAACCACCAGCGCAGGCTGGACAGCCCAGGGAGTGGGGTGTGGAGCAGGTGTTGGCAGCTCTGGAGAGGCTGAGACAGGCCCTCACCGCACTGGCGGCTTCTGCACGTCGCTTGCCGGGAGATGGACAAACCATGGGTCTCATTAGGGACAGGAGAGCCTGCGTGTTTCTACGCAAACATGTCCGAGATCAATACTGCTGGCCGGACGACCTTCGAGTTCTCGTGGGAGGGCTGCATCTCGGTCAAGGCTGGCAGACCCACGTCTGTTGGTCTGTTTCACCCGTCAGTCCTCTAACCACCCTCTGCCTCTGTTCCCCACTAGTTTCCTTAGAGTAGGTGATGAATAAATAAAGCCACAGTCCTCCTGCTCCCACGCGCCCACGGATACAGAAATCTGAAAGGAGCAGAACTCTGTGGTCCTCCTCGTCTGACTTCATACCAGACTTTTCAAAAGTTTTGTAAAGCACATGATTCATGGTGACTCACCCTGGATTAGGTGAGTCAACGTGATTTCGGATTTACTCACAAGATGCTGCGCCACTTTTAAGTTAAAAAAAAAAAAGCTGAATTTTAGAAGGTTTTCGAGTGTCCTCATTTATAACAGCAGCAGTGGCTCACCAGCATTTCTCACACGTGGATGGGAGCTAGAAAATGACACCGGAACCCTTAGGACAGACGTCTGGTTAAATCCCACAGCTCTGCAGCTCTCTCAGGATCCCTACTTTATAGACTAGGAAACCCAGGATCCTTAGGGATGTTTGCTCTGGACCGAGACAGCCCTGCTTGTGAAAGTCACAGGACTGAGGTTTCAAACTCCCATCTGCTGTCATTACCACCACGCTATCTCCCTTAAAAAACCAAAGCCATGGGGTGCTTGGGTGGCTCAGTGGGTTAAGCCTCTGCCTTCAGCTTGGGTCATGATCCCAGGGTCCTGGGTTCAAGCCCCACATAGGGCTCTCTGCTCATCAGGGAGCCTGCTTCCCCCCCTCTCTCTGCCTGCCTGCCTCCCTGCCTACTTGTGATCTCTGTCAAATAAATAAATAAAATCTTTAAAACAAAACAAAAAAACAACAAAGCCGGACAAGTGATTTTATAAAGAGTGCTCCCTAACCAGGGCACAGTTGGGAATGTTCCCATGCTGTAACACAGCCTGGTTTTCTCTCCCCCCACCCCACCTCTGCACAGGCTCGCCTCTCCTTCTCTGCCGGCTGGGGCAAGTTCTATTTCTACTCTCTTCTTCAACACTTAATTTTTAGATATACTTACTTCGATTAAATGATTCATACATTACTATGGAGATCCTTAAAAAAAGAACTAGCGTTTTTCAGAGTGCCCTAAACTGTAAATGGATTAAAAATAATCAGTGCCTCTTGAATCTATTTTTACAAGTTTCCGATAATCACATGTACAGATTTCACATAGAGACGATCCCACGGATAACAGTCTTTAGCATAATGGAGTGTTTCCATTCTGATATTTGGCCAATGTTCTGAGGACCTTTGCCCTGATTGCACACAGTGACGCCTTCTGTCTCTCTGACCTCGTTGAAATAGCATCCACTATCTTTTAAAACAAGTGCTTCTGGGTTTTTTTGTAATGATTATGCCCATTGTTTACAGATGTTATAATAAGGATGAATATCTCCATGAACCAGGGATACATATTTTAAAACAGGATAGCAAAATACTTCATTTAATTCTGCATTTGCAAGTAATTATGCAAATGGTCTTTATTGAATTAAAGAGTTCACTTATTAGTTGAAAACAACACATTTAAGTTTATAATAAAGTTTCAAAAAAAAAACCCACTCACTTGTTCAAATTCATTCTTTTGAAATTCCTCAAAACCGAAGATGTCCAGTATCCCAATATCCAAAGTCTGCGGGCTGAAAGGAAACAAAAATCCGTGAGTAAGTGTACTTCGACCTGCAAAAATTATGCTACGACCTTCCTAAGGAAATTCTTGCAAATACAGGAGAAGGAAGAAACAGTACTTGGGTATCAACTTGCAAGCAAGCAATGGGAGCACCTCGTGATACTCCTGCTTTCCACGTAAACGATCTCACCTGCCCTCTGCTGCCGTCTTGGGAGGTCCGGCCAGACGAGGACCGTCAGGGCAAGCGAGGAAAGGGGGCTGCAAACCAGCCTGGATTCTGTAGGGAATGGGGGCAGTACACGTGGGGAGAGGGCATGAGGGGGCTTCTTACAAAGAAAGCCCCAGATGATTCTGGAATGCCGGTCCCCTGGGAGGCACACACCCAGCCCTCTCACATGGTGGCTCTAGAGCCCCAGCGGGACCTGACTGCTGTCCTGATTCTCTGCAGGAGGGGGTGATGGTCCACTGTCACTGCGGACTGCTTCCGTGCCGCCAGCCTGGGTGACGCAGACACTTCCGTGGTTTCTCCCCACTCGTTTGGTCCGAACTGCGCAACTGACAACAGACTCTTTTGTACCTGTATTGGGCCTATTCCCTCGCAGTGCAAGACCGTACTGTTTTAGGGCCTGTACTGTGTCACTTAAATGACCAGCTTACTTAAAAAAAAAAACGTAATGATTCTATGATATCCTGTCTCTAAGATTACTTCTTGTAGATGGTACACATACGAGCTTCCTAAGCAGGAAGGAGAGCATTTAAAAGTCCTTCTCACACAATTCACACGGCAAGGAATACAAAGCAGCGGAGGCATCGAGGTAATTGATTCAATTTTCTAGACAAAAAAAGAGTGAGCTTTGCCCCTCCCGCTGTGTGCCCACATGAACCCGACACGGATCCCAGAGATAAAATGTTGGCACGAGAAACTATTAAAATGTACAAGAAAACAAACGTGGTCATTTTCTCCTGCTTTCGGGTCTGAGAAAAATCAAAATAAAATGTTGCAAAGTTTATGATACAACACCAATTCTTTGCAGGATTAAGTTGTATAAATAAAACTAAACCCTATTAGAGGTGAGTATTATTTAAAATGTGTTTTCACATTCATTTTCATAGATTTTTTTTCCCAATCTATTGGCCCACGTGTGCCTCCTCCCTCCGTGTTGACTCATAAGGTTCCCAAGGTGGTGCCCGGCGGGTGCTCGTCACTCAGTGGTGACGGGGCTGAGGTGTGTGTGTGTGTGTGTGTGTGTGTGTCTGTGTGCACATGCACATGTTTTCCATGTAATGAGCTGCACTGTTTCCCTTGTAGGGGCTGGGTGACAAAGCTTGTCAGGTTTTGGAGCTGCACAGTCTCAGGGTAGGAATCCTGGTTCCCACAATTTTTAGGTGGACAACTTTGGGCAAGTTACTTTAATTTTCTGTGCTGCAGTTTCCTCATCTGTAAACCAAGACAGCAAGTAACATTTGTCCCCCTGGATGGCTGCTGCATTAGAAGAGATGCAAATACAGGGCTAGGACAATCGCTCGTAGACAGTTGCTTCTCTTTCTCCTAAAGATTTTTATTTAATTACTTATTTCAGAGAAGGGGGCGCAGGGGGGTAGAGAATCTCCAGCACGCTCTCCACTGAACACGGAGCTGGACAGGGGGCTTGAGCCCACGACCCTGAGATCTGGAGCTGAGCCGAAATGAGGAGTCAGATGCTCGAATGACTGAGCCCCCCCAGGCGCCCCTGCAAGTTGCTTGGGCAGATTTTAAATGTCAACCTGATTACAGTTACTAAAGAAATAAAATTTTAAAAACTAGGATGAGAAAGATATTCCTATGCCCTTTCGTTGGGTGTTTAAACTGGAAGAGTCTGGGCGTGGCTGGCTCAGTCAGTAACACATGTGACTCTTCATGTCAGGTCATGAGTTCGAGCCCCGTGCTGGGGCGGGTAGAGTTTAACTAACTAAACAAATAAATAATAAAACTGGAGTCTTCCTAAAAAAAAATTTGGTTATGCAACATAAAGCTTTGAGAAGTTTGTATCATTTGAACGAGTATTTCCATATCCAGGAATCTATACTAAACGATGATGAGAAATGCCATTAAAGACTTACAAAGAAGGATGTTCATCCTTATCTTAATTATAATAACAACAACAAAAAGAAACAGCCGATGCCCCGCACCAAAGACATGGTTAATTAAATAGCATGCATCCAGCAATGGCTTAGTTTAGTGAATCAAGTTAATAGAATGCAACACATAAGTTCTATATAAAGAATAACTCCAATTATATATTCAGAAGACTTCAAAAGGAGTAAAGTCAGCCCAGGAAAAGGAAATAGAAATGCTTTTGCTTACTACTTTTTACTGGTCTGCTTTTTCTAAGGTTTCTGTATTTTTATTACCAGTAAGTATTTAACTGATCTTGATAAAACAGCTATGAAGGCATGGGAAATGTTCTTGAGCAACAAAGCTGAAAAACAAAGCTGGAAACAACATTTATGCCATTTGTATACTTACGGTTACATAGTATAATTGCACCCATGTTAAAAAATAAATTCATGGCACAGAAAAAGTATAGCACATGTTGGCAGGAGAGGTCTTGAATGTTAGATCTAGAGGTGATGTCTTAATTTTAAAATGTTCTATCCTGGGTATTTCTCTTTACCATTAACATTTATTTAAAAAATACATATGAGGGACCACCTTCTGGGCATTTTCTGAGTTGGTGGGGAAATGACCTCAGGCCAAAGAGAGGACAGCAAGGAGGGCAGAGAAGGGCCTCTGGTTTTCCAGGAGCTGGCAGAGCAGCAGGGACTGTGGGGCTGGGGGGAGAGAGCAGGGCTGTGGCAGGAGGGCCACATGGCAATAGCGCGTACAGATGTTTCCTGTCAACTTCTACCAGAACCTCCCACTCTGACCTTGACTCCTTGCCTGATCCCCCCTGGCCTGGGCAACACTGGCCCCATATGTTCGGCACATCACGTGGCAGGTAGTTAGGAAAAAGGCCAAGAGCAAAGGGGGACACGATGTCACACTACCCGGTCCTTCCCCTTCTCATACGGATGGTGACTTTCCGAGCCACAAGCGGGCGAAGGATGCTGGGCCCCCCCAGGCCTGTCTGAGCAAGCAGCACGTGTCAAGATTCCGGTTCAGACTGGGACAAGTTGATGATTAATGGGCAATTCAGGAGAGCATAAATGGTGGATGGGGTCACTCCTTTTTAGTGATTTTTTCCCCATATTTCCCAGACGCTGGATTCCAAACTACACATGGTTACAAAATAAAAACATTATCAAAGAAGGGGGGGGGAAGAAAGGAAAAAAACCAATGTCGGGGAAAAACAAATGCATTGTATGAATTAATTTTGCAAATATCGGTAGATAGTTTTCTTTTTAATCATTTTTTTTTCCACAATCTTTCATCATCTAGGATTGAAGGAAGCTCATATCTGTTATCACAACATGCAGGTTGTCCCAGACAGTAACACGGACTCGTAGCCAGCAGAATGCCCACTCTGTGTGTCGCTCAGCACTGCTGTCATCTCTCGGTGAGAGCTTGACTTGCATTACACGGGCATTTAACCCAACATCCAGTTTCTAGCAAGGAGGAGCAGACTGAGGTCATCAGATCCACTGGGATTCAATCCCACAGGCAAAATCAACATATTAATGAGATGGTCTGTTCATATTCTGCCTTAGAATTCCACTCAGGGCTTTCCTGATGGTTCACAAAACTGGCTCACTTGCATTTACTTATTAGTAAAATGCAACACATTATATCAGACCAAACATTAAATGCCATGGCAATTGTCTGGTTTTGTTCCTGCCTTCGATGTGCGTTAGAATGGGAAGGGAGGAAGGTCCCAGGGAAAGAGAATGTCTAGCTTGAACCACGGATGTGCTAATTTTATGGGGGCAGAGAAGCCCACGGGGATGTGCGTGTCAGCTTTTGTCCTCCCTCAGCCCTAGCAAGGAGATGAACTAGAGAGCTGCCTAAATATTCAGTCAGTTTAGGAAAGAGTCGAATCCTGCCGGGCACCCCAGGCTTAGACTGAGCCAGACGTGAATCGGCCTCCTCGGCTGACAGTTGACCCACCGGATCCCAGAGGGGGCAAGACTGGAAGCAGAGCGCACTAGCGCAATCCCGCCGTCCAGACACCCTGCCCTCCGGCTGAGAGGCGCTGTCTCCGAGGGAGCTGCTGCGAAGTCCCTGGAGATGTTAGCCCTGGGATGGCCTCCACCAAGTCCAGCACCAACATGCTGAAGAATTTGCTGAACGTAGTCGGCAAGGTGCCGCAGGGTAAGGGCTGAGTCCGCCAGCGCGGTAGCGAATCTGAATCTTGCAGGGTTTTCTCGAGTCTGAGAAGACGCAGAGGGGAGACTCCAGGGTGCCCGGTTTCAGGAGTTTGTCCCTTTTGGTCTTTGACCAAAGAAAAGTACTCGAGGCTTGTCCTTTCTTGCAAACATGTCAGGAATTAGGGCAAGAGTTTGCAGTTGCTGACAGGCTGAACTAGGTAACATCACACATCCGGGGGTGTTATCAAAGCAAACGTTGGCCTCCTCTCGCCCAGTGACGCCACACACACCACACACCGTGTCTCCGAAATGCAGCCCTTCTTGGCGCTCCTTCCCACTGGAAACAGAAGCTGGGAAGTAAAAAGCCGAGACCCTTGAGGTGAAAATTGCAGTTAATTAGACTGGATACGCAACAAAGTCTTGGGGTGAGGGGGAAGCTCGGGGCTACCGTCTTAGGGAGAACTGTGTGCCGAGCACCATCAGAACATCTGAAATGTCTTATTTCATGTAGCCTTAACAACACCCCATGAGGTATGTGCAGTGATCCGCCCCATTTTACGGAGGGGAACACTGAGCCGGGACAGTGAAGGTTTAAGTCGCCCAAAGGCGCAGAGTGGCGTCAGACGGAGCCAGGACTGGAAGGCAGGCTAACGTCAGCCCCGTGCCAGCAGGCCCCGTGGATCACCACCTAGACCTCCAGCGAGGGGCTGGTCCTCTAAGCAAGTCTAATTCCAGCCTCCGGGAGCCAGGCAAGGAAACCTCCCCTAGTGTGGTAAGAGTAGAAGTAACACAACCCTCCTTCTCGGCAACAGCTACCACTTGGAGCTGAAAAGCATCTACACTTGCTACTGTTAGTGAACACGGGTCCTTCTCTACAAGCTGCACTTGTCACCGTGACACAGATGGTTTGTTACCAGGAGCATCATCTGAAACAGAAATCAACCCCCCCATACTTTACTTAAGACCACAGGTAACATACAGCTCAGAGGAACTTTCATATTCCTAGAGTCCGAAACAACCCTCATTTCAGAACAACAGAGACGATTTAAGCAAATTATGGCATTGCTGTTCCACGGAGTCCACGGCTCTTAAGAGGTTAGGAAAGACAGAAATACGGATAGAGAGCCATCCTGATGACAGGAGCCAGATAGAAACGATGTGTACTGACTGTGGAGAAACCTGGACCTCGGACGCCGCTGGGCGCAGCTCACGTTTGAAACCCGGAACCCGGTTTGGCTTCACCTATTACAGCTAAACACAAGCCCCTGAACGACCCACAGTTCCCCTCGTGGGTGCCCATCGGGGGGACGAAGGCGTGTGTCCACTTAAAGACTTGCACAAGAATGTTCGTGGCTGCTTTATTCATAGAGTCAAAAACCAGAGACACCCCCAGTGCCCACCAACCGTAGAGCAAGTCAGTCACGAGTGCTCTGTGCACACATATGTTTACAGAGAAATACGCCTCAGGGATAGAAAGAGGAGGTACCACCGCGTACTCAACATTGTGGATGTCCTTCTGCTACCTGACACCGAGGAGAAAACAAAACACAACAGAACAGAAGGAGGGCATGACGGAGACCTGCCAGAGTGCGGCAGAGACCCCGCACCCGACCCTGTGGAGGTTGCACGGGCGCGTCGCATGAGACCCATCGACCGAGCTGTACCTAGAATATGGACCCTTTGGCTGCGTTCTACTTCAACGGGACAGGAAGGAAACGTGTGCATGAGGATCACGACTACGTGTGAGGACAGAGAGATGACCTGGTGAATGTCTGTCAGACGAGCAGTGTTCACATGTTTTCTGTGGTCCTGCCAGGGCTAACGAGAAGTTAGAACAGTGCCCCTTCTCCTGGTGCACTCTGCCTGCTCCGAGGAGGCTCAGGTCCCACTAGGAATATAAAGGAGCTGGTGGGAAGATAATTACAAAGGCTTGGGTGGTGCACAGGTTAAGGAAGAGATGGAAATACGTACTCTTCAAGCCACTGAATATAATTAGTCATATTTATCCCACTATTGTTTCCATTTATGTTTGAGATTAATATCTTCCTCCCTTACCTGCTGACTCTTTGGGCAATGACCCACTGCTCTTTGAAAGCTGAGCTGCATTTCTTGGGGATGCTTTCAGACCGGTGACTTTAGCTCCTCCAACAAAAATACCGATTATCTAAACAACTGAGTCAGAGACAATCTCGGGAAATCTCCTCACTGTTGATGCACGTTGGCATAAGGAGGGCTGACGGATTTCCTTCAGCGCACACATTCAACCAGGGATGCACACCATGCCCAGGGTTTACGCTCTCAGAGCCAGTGAACAAGGACATCACCATCCTGGTCACAATAACGAGAAGTGTTACAGCCATTTGACTCTAAACTGGGCTCCCATATCACTGGATTTGGATCATCTTTTGTAAATTGGCAAGTAGCAAAATAAAATCCCCCTTGAGGATGCAGAAATTCTGTAGCTGATTTGTCTTTTCAAGGAAACGTTTCCTCTGGTCTTACAACAAGAAGACGAATACCTCTCCTTCCCTTTCAGTCCGCGTCCGTTGATTGGAGATTGTGGGTTCGGGAGATGCACACCATGCCCATCAGAGAGAGGACAGGCTTGGGAGAAGAGTGAGCTCTGATGGTGTGTTTGCAGCATACGTGTTGGCTTTTGACAAGCCTGAGATTCACAGGGGCGATGGTGAGTCTGATACACGCCCAAGATCAGTCAGAGAGTGCTCGGGATGAAATGCAGGGAAACCCAAGAGGCGTGTGACCCCATGAGGGGAGTCTGGTCTGGAAGGCAAAGTCAAGTCAGGGATTCCCAGTAGGGGTGGGTAATCCCGAGGGGTCGGGTGGGAGAAGTTCCGGATGCCACCAACTCCATCTGCAGTGTTCATGATCTTCAAAGAAGAGGTACGATGACTAACTGTGGGAAAGGGGTCCCCCCGAGTGTGGATTGTCCTATGTGAATGGATGGACAACTGCTAGTAGGTGCACACTGCGAGTCTAGACTGTCAGTAGGGACCTAGCACTTCTCTGGGGCTTGGACTTGTTAGAGTAGAGCTACTGGAGGAGGTGAGCTAACCGAGGTCAGGAGCATGAGTACTTACAGGTGCCAGGAATCTGCAGCTTTTAAAATTCCGCTCTCGATGACGGTGCTACCAGTTCTAGTAAGACTCAAGGATCCACTGAATTTGACACATTTTAGCCTCATTTGTGTAGGGGAGGGCTGATTCCGAGCTCACCCATCACGGTGCCAAGCAATGAACGTGCAAATGCAGGGACAGCTTCTGTGATTAAGCATCACGTGAGACCCTGCGGAACTGCCGACTAAGTCTTAAGGACTGGCTGTTCAACTTTGTGGGTATTTAGGTGAATTCCTAGAGCAACTAGCCCTCCTGGCTGATGAACCCTACTCTCCTTTCTCTTGACATTAGATCAGCGCAGTAAGAATGCTCTAGACAGTTGTGTCAACTCTCGGCAATGAGAGGTAACAAAGGACTCGCAACACCACTTGGCGAGTCAAAGAGTCTGTGGCTAGCTCCTCACGATTTCAATCTGTAACTGGACCGCGGAGTGACATCTCACCGTGCGTGTCATCCTGCCAGCCATCAGGGATGGGAGACGCCATGGCGTGGACTTGGGAAGCAAGGGGTTGGGAGAAGCCAGCCTCCATTTTAGGAGCACTGAGTTCTTGGCATACTAACACTTGAAGGAGACCTGAGTGTATGGAGACAGGTAGCTTTGCGCTCTTGGGCTACTTCAGTTTTTTAAATTGGCTACTGACGAGTTTCTCAGGTGTGTCCTCTGTCCTGTGATCAACTAACCCAGGATGCCCTTTGCTCTGGCCCAAAGCTCCTCAGAACACTGTGCTTTGTGTCTGTCCGAGAGAACGCACAACCCTTTCCCGACCACATAAAAATCCTTTTGGAAAACCTTTTATTTGTTTTACGAGCTTCTTGGACTACTATTCTACAGAACATTCTCTAGGAAACACCATCCTAGTAGGAATTTCCTGATTACTTCTGTGGTTCTGACCTAAGGCTCAGGGAGAGACAGAAGATAGAGTGACAAGGGAGACGAGGGGAGAGAGGGAAGGATGGAGAAAAAAGTCAACAGCATATTTTGTGTTTGTTTCCATACTTCAAACCAGGCTAAGTCATGACAATTTTGGTAGTTATAATTGTTCTGATTTAGTCTTTGGCGTTGAGATGTACTTATTTTTGACTTAAAAAATGCATGGCGATCTGTAGAACATCAATAGAAAGGTTTTTTTTTTTAATTTGTCAAAACAAAAATCAAATAACATGTGGTCCATATATACAATGGAATATTATGCAGCCGTCAGAAAGAATGAATACCCAACTTTTGTATCAACATGGATGGGACTGGAGGAGATTATGCTGAGTGAAATAAGTCATGCAGAGAGAGTCAATTACCCTGTGGTTTCACTTACTTGTGGAGCATAAGAATAACATGGAGGACATTAGAAGGAAAGGAAAAGTGAATTGGGGGAAAATTGGAGGGGGAGATGAAGCATGAGAGACTGTGGACTCTGAGAAACAAACTTTGAGGGTTTTGGAGGGGAGGGAAGGAGAGTTGGGTGAGCCTGGTGGTGGGCATTACAGAGGGCACGTATTGCATGGAGCACAGGGTGTGGTGCATAAACAATGAATCTTGGAACACTGAAAAAATAAAAAAAAATTAAAACAAATGAACAAGCAAACAAACAAAAAGCCAACAAAAATAAAAACATGTAACATAAAATCACTTCAACATTAGCCACCCTGACCAGAAAACCGTGTCCTGGGGTCCACAACTTACGAACAGATCCAATCTCTCCAGCAAAATACATTCTAATAGCTACCAAATATTTGGGTGTCACTGTTGTTTCCCCACTTACCCTGACTGGGAATCAGAGACTCCTAGGTCCTAAAACCAGAAATAAGCCAGAGACACACGGAGGCCAAGCCTCCATTTGCTGGCACATGATATAGAGTCATTACAATTTTAGGGACTGATAAAATTCAGTTTCACACGACATGACAGTTTTCACTAAATATTTCTTCAGTGTTAAGTGTCAGGCTCAGAATAGAAATCCAGATCTCATGCTTCCTGTTGCACTTTTTAAAAAGATTTTAATTTATTTTTTAAATTTCTTTTCAGTGTTCCAGAATTCATTGTTTATGCACCACACCCAGTGCTCCATGCAATGCGTGCCCTCCATAATACCCACCACCAGACTCACCCAACCTCCCACCCCCCCGCCACTCCAAAACCCTCAGATTGTTTTTCAGAGTCCACAGTCTCTCATGCTTCGTCTCGCCCTCCAATTTCCCCCAACTCCCTTCTCCTCTCCATCTCCCCATGTCCTCCGTGTTATTTCTTATGCTCCACAAATAAGCGAAACCATATGATAATTGACTCTCTCTGCTTGACTTATTTCATGCAGCATAATCTCTTCCAGTCCCATCCATGTTGCTACAAAAGTGGGTTATTCATCCTTTCTGATGGAGGCATAATACTCCATTGTATAGATGGACCACATCTTCCTTATCCATTCGTCCACTGAAGGGCATCTTGGTTCTTTCCATGGTTTGGCCATTGCTGCTAAACATTGGGGTACAGACGGCCCTTCTTTTCACTACATCTGTATCTTTGGGGTAAATACCCAGTAGTGTAATTGCAGGGTCATAGGGAAGCTCTATTTTTAATTTCTTAAGGAATCTCCACACTGTTTTCCAAAGTGGCTGCACCAACTTGCATTCCCACCAACAGAAAGGTTCCCCTTTTTCCACATCCTCTATAACACACATTGTTTCCTGTCTTGCTGATTTTGGCCATTCTGACTGGTGTAAGGTGGTATCTCAATGTGGTTTTGATTTGAATCTCCCTGATGGCTAGTGATGATGAACATTTTTTCATGTGTCTGATAGCCATTTGTATGTCTTCATTGGAGAAGTGTCTGTTCGTGTCTTTTGTCCATTTTTTTGATATGATTATCTGTTTTGTGTGTGTTGAGTTTTAGGAGTCCTTTATAGATCCTGGATATCAGCCCTTTGTCTGTACTGTCATTTGCGACTATCTTCTCCCATTCCGTGGGTTGCCTCTTTGTTTTGTTGACTGTTTCTTTTGCTGTGCAGAAGCTTTTGATCTTGATTAAGTCCCAAAAATTCATTTTCACTTTTGTTTCCTTTGCCTTTGGAGACATATCTTGAAAGAAGTTGCTGTGGTCGATGTCGAAGAGGTTTCTGCTTATGTTCTCCTCTAGGATTCTGATGGATTCCTGCCTCATGTTGAGGTCCTTTATCCATTTCGAGTTTATCTTTGTGTATGGTGTAGAATAATGGTCGAGTTTCATTCTTCTACACATAGCTGTCCAATTTTCCCAGCACCATTTATTGAAGGGATGGAGAAGCATCTTTCATGCCAGTGGGCCTCAGAAGAAGACTGGGGTAGCGATTCTTATATCAGATGAATTAGATTTTAAACTAAAGACTGTAGTCAGAGATACAGAAGGACACTACATCATTCTTAAAGGGTCTATCCACCAAGAAGATCTAACAATTGTAAATATTTATTACCCCAATATGGGAGCAGCCCATTACATAAGAAAACTGTTAATCAAGATAAAGAGTCATATTGATATGGATACATTAATAGTAGGTGATCTTTACACGCCACTTTCAGTAATAGACAGATCATCCAAACAGAAAATCAATAAAGAAACAAGAGCATTGAATGACACATTAGACCAGATGGAACTCATAGATATATACAGAACATTCCACCCTAAAACAACAGAATACTCATTCTTCTCGAGTGCACATGGAACTTTCTCCAGAATAGACCACATACTGAGTCACAAATCAGGGCTCAACCAATACCAAAATATTGAGATTATTCCCTGCATATTCTCAGACCACAATGCTTTGAAACTGGAGCTCAGTACAAGAAAAAGTTCAAAAGGAATTCAAACACCTGAAAGCTAAAGACCACCTTGCTTAAGAATGCTTGTATCAACCAGGAAATCAAAGAACTTCTTAAACAATTCATGGAAACCAATGAGACTGAAGACACTTCGGTCCAAAACCTATGTGATACAGCAAAGACGGTCCTAAGGGGAAATACATAGCCATCCAAGCCTCCCTCAAAAAAATTATAAAATCCAGAATACACCAGCTGTCTTTACACCTTAAAGAACCGGAGAATCAACAACAAATTAAGCCAACCCCACACACAAGAAGGGAAATAATCAAGATTAGAGCAAAGATCAATGAGATAGAAACTAGAGATACAATAGAATGCATCAATGAAACTAGAAACTGGTTTTTTGAAAGAATCAATAAGATCGATAAACCATTGGCCAAGCTAATCCAAAAGAAAAGAGAGAAGACCCAAATTAATAAAATTATGAATGAAAGGGAGAGATCATAACTAACACCAAGGAAATAGAAACAATCATCCGAAATTATTATCAACAGTTATATGCCAATAAGTTAAGCAACCTAGATGACATGGATGCATTCCTAGAAACTTACAAACTGAATCAGGAATCTAAAGCTGAATCAGGAAGAAATTGACAACCTGAGTAGACCAACATCTAGTAACGAGATTGAAGCAATGATCAAAAACCTCCCCAAAAAACAAACCTTCTACCAAACCTTCAAAGAAGAAATAATACCTATTACAATTTTTAAAAAGTTAAAACCCAGACAAATAATAAACTTATTATAATCAATGTAGCATTTCAACCCACTAGCTAGAGGCCACAGGACAATGTGTTGCTCTGTTTTCTCCTTACTATGCTTTTCCATTTTCCCCAGTTGTACCAAGATGTAACAGACCCACAACAATATGGTGGGCTCAATGCGGCCCACTTGCTCATTTGACACATGTGGGTAACAGCCTCACATTCTTCTCACATAGTCCTTTTCTCCCTCCCTAGTGACTTTTCAGCACCCCTACCTTCCTTCTTATGAGGTTCTGGCTACTTAGGGTTGCTAAGAGCACTTCGGGATGTTTTTGCAATGCAATAGGCAGTTCTGAGAAACTAAGTCTTCCTTACCCAACGGTTAGGGATTTGGGGGCCAAGAAGGTGAGGGGATCGAGTGTTTGGGAACCCTGGGAAGTGGGGGGCATCTCAGCACTTCTACAGTCACCCTTGAGATGGAGAGTGGCCTTTCCAACAACTGCCCTCTAATGTGGGTCTTCGAAGTCTGTGGTTCAAAGGAGGACCCCCAACAACTGAATTAATTGGACAGTGATTTATAGCAAGCAGATGTTGCTAGATAACCGACTGCCCTGAAACTCGGTGACTAAAACCAGCAAGTACTTATTCTGGTCACCGAGGCCTTCCGTCAGGTGGGGGATGAACTCCCCCAAGGGCTGGGGTTTGGCCAGCCCCTCACTGGGTGACAGAGCGTCCCACACTGAACGCGAGCCCAGACTCAGGCACAGGGCGAGGACCAGGATCTGAGAACGTAGATTCGTATCAGGGCTCAGAATCGGTGTACTGTCATTTTTACTGTGTTCTCTGGGCTAGAGCAAGTCACAAGCAGGGCTCCAATTCAAAGGGAGGGGAAATGGACTTGAACCTGGATAAGAGAAGTGTTGAAAGTCAGGGACACAGAGAAGAATAAAGAAGTGGGGCCATCTTTGCTATCTACCAAAGCCTCTTCTCTCAAGAGTGACTTCTAACAAATTCATTTACTAGTCCATTCACTTTTCAGTGAATATATACACAACACCCCTTTTTGCAAAGCATTGTGCGGGATTCTAGAAGCCCAGATACAAAAAGGGAGTGAACAGTCTGGCTCTTGGGAACATGTCCATACATGGATATTTTAAACTTCCATAATTTTATTAGAAATAAAGAAATAATCTGTATTTCAAAAGGTTAATTTAAAAATTAAGTTATTAAAATTGTACTTTCTTATCACTCTTCTGACAGTCTTCAATGTGGGAGACCTTTTGAAAAAACTCAGGTTTTGATCCTGACATACTGGAGTTCATACATCAAGTCCATCATTTCCCAGCTGTGTGACAAAGGACACTCACTAAACCTCTCTGAATTCCAGTTTCTTTATCTAACACAGGGAGACCACCCTCCCTCCTCGTGGCTAATGTCAGTATGAACTTCAATAATCCTCAGCTTAAAGCCCGGCTCATTTATAGGTAATAACCCATAAATGATTACCTTAATAATCGTGTCTTTTTTTTTTTTTAATAAGTGCACCTCTATCACGTATCACATTCATGCAGAAGCTGGGCTCGGAAGTGTATTTTTAATAAGATGGTGTGTGAAGTGAGAAAAGTTAAAAGCATGGAGCCGACAAAAACTAAAATTGGCAAAATGCACATCCTCCTCAATTCAAAAATTATTACAGAAAAGGGCCAACGATATTTACATGGTGGTGGTGACATTCCCTCCCTGGAGTCTCCTGCAGGCAGAGGCCCAGTCGCTGGGAGCCAGAATGGGACATTCTGCTCTCGCTTCCAAACACTACAGCATTATTCATTCTGGCAGACCTGCCACGATGCTCTGACGGCAGGCGAGGAGGAACATAATACATACAGATTTGGTTAACTCTATTCAGCAGGACAGGTTACTAGAGGGTTGAAAAGAGGCCAAGTGCATCTCCCCAGTTAGAAATGAAACAAGGGAGCAAGCATGGCTAGCGACGCAATGAATTTTATCCTTTGTATAAAATATACAAGCTTTAGCCTCTATAATCCGGGGTCAAGAAAGAGCTCGAGAAGTAGAATGCTGGAAGGTTTTTTTCATTAGCCTTATAAATCACTGAATTTCTTACACATTTTGGGGAATCTATTTGGGTCTCCAATAATATTTGCAAATCATACGACAGTCATTATCAAAAAGGAAAATCCTGTTTTATACTAAAAATATCATATTCTCGTAGTTATGACAAATCTCTTTTTTCTTCCACCTCCTGAAAACATGTACTTAAGGGAAAAGTACATAGTTATTTACTGGTTCAATAAGGGGCACTCTCCTTGAAATAATTTATCACATTATCATGATTAATATTTAAATTCAACCATTAATGTGTCTGTAGTATATGGTAATTTTTATAACAAGGGTGGTAAAATTTTAACCACTATTTTGTATTTATTATGTGGTAACTTATAATTATTTTCCGAGCATTATAATATACATGATGCCTTGGTAAAACTCAAATATTTTTCATTCCTCTTGATCCTTCTACTTAAAAAAAAATCTCAAAAACTAATGAAAAACAAGTGTACAATTACAGAGAAAAGGTTCGTAGCTCTTCAGGAAATCATTATACATATGGGTGTTTTGGTAAGGAAATGGAGCAGAAGGAGAATTATTTAGAAAGCAGGTTTGTCTCAGATATTTTGCTAAATTGTGTAGTTTCGGTTGTCATGGCAACAGCACCATGATTTAAATAAGTCTATACAGAAATAGAAGTCACTCATACTATATTCATAAGAATCAAAGAAATCTCATTATTTAATGGGGAAAAAAAAAAACTTCCCAGTAAGGATGAGGGAGGGAAAAGCATGGTGTGTCAAATTTATTTTTCTGGCAAACTGTTTGTTATTTTATCTGTGAAACAGCATAAAGACAAAATATTTAGAAATAAACAACAAAGCGAGCATTACATGGTAAGCATCTGGAAGGTGCTAGGTCCTTGGGGGATCTTTATAGATTCAGGGTCAGCAAAATCATCGAAAGATAAGAGCCATACATTCCACTCAGGAAGTCAGGAAAAAAAAAAAGAGCAAAATTCTAAGAAAGTTGAAATAAGGATATAAAGAGACTTCAGGACCTAGTAAAAGAAGTAACATTAACTTGAGAAATGAAAAGAAATTGATTTTTTAAGATCAATAATTCTTACAGGCAAGCTTCAAACACGATTCATCAGTGATACTGGGGCAAAGACATCAACATGAGGAATGTCAGTATTGTCAAACTACAGCTACAGGAGAGACTGAAGGATTATAAAACAAAGTTATGATTTAGTTGGTGAATACATTTAAAATATTAAAATGGACAATTTTCTAGAAAAGATAAATGACTCAAAAAAGAAACAAAACAATCCAATTAGACCTAAAAACTTTAAAATAATTAGCATTCAAAAGGCAATCATCCTCCATTGCCCCAAAAGATTTTAGAAAGACTTGCCCCAGACATTCAAGGTGCCCTATTATCCTCATTTAGCACAAACCACTGTAGAGGGGAGGAACCTACCCAATTTACTCTTTCACATAAACCTGACGGCAAAGGACTGTATAGGAAAAAAAAATAGAATCTCTTCTCACTAGTGAAAGTAAATCTAAACATTCTTAATAAGACTAGAAAGTTGAATCTAAGACATCATGACCAAACAGAGTTCACATTATAAATAAATTATTCAACATAAAAAATACACATCACTTTAATTGCCACATAAGCAAAAAATAGGAGAGAGTAATAGTAATCTTAATCTATAGAGGAAAAAACATATAAAACTTAGCATCCTTGATTGAAAACAATCAGGAAAGATTATCTCCTGGAACCCGAAGTAAGCAGATTACCTGATGGCAAATATTTAGAGATATTACATTAATTTGGAAATAAGAGAAGAATATCCACTATCATCACAAATTATCAACGTTGTATGGCGGTGCTAGCCAAGGCAATAAAAGAAGAAGAAGAAATAAGAGACATGAGAGACAAGAGAAAAAAAAAGTAATTGTGATCATTTACTTTACAAAATAGTAAGATATTCCACAGGAAAATTATTAGAACTAATAAGAAAAGTCAGCAGGGTTTCTAGATAGAAGATCAACATATGAAATGCAAGATTGAGAGTCCCAATAAACAAATTAAAATGTAATAGAAAAATAACAACAAAAAGTAAAAAGTAAATTAAAAAATCAAATAAAGATGTTCAAGAAATTGGTAAAAAATACAAACACTATTTAAGACAAAAATGAATAAAAGTATAGATCATATTTACGGAAGGAGAGAATTAATAATCTAAAGAAACTAATTCTCCTCATTAATCTACATGTGTATTTCTAGTCAAAATCCCCAAAGAACTTTTTTATGGACTGAGTCAAAGTGATTATAAAATTCATATGCAAAAATAAAGATCCAGCGATAACCAAACCATGTAAGAAAATAAAAGATATTATGAGAACTTACTTATTAAAACAATATATTATTGATACAGTTTCAGTGAAATAGATTAAAAATCAGGAAGGGTGAAAAAGCATTTCTAACTAATTGGGGATAACTGGGAGTAGGAACCATGGAATATTTGACTAAAAATATAACATTTTATTAGTGCTTCCTATAAACAAGTTCCTGATGTATTGAAATCGAAGGGTTTTAGGAAAAAAATGTAAAATGACTTCGAATTAGGAGAACGACATCATTGATAGGGCCCTAGAGTCAGACAACTGAGCATCCCTGAACCAATCCCACTGCACATCTCTCCGGGTACATCACTAGGGGACGGTGCAGAACCTGCCGTGGTCAGCCTCATGCGTCATCAGGGAAATGAAAAATTAATGCTCTCCCTGCAATCCTGCCACTAAATATGTACCAGGAGGAAAATATTAAACATGAATCTTAGGAGATGTGTATAAGGATGCAACACTGTATCACTGAGAGAAAAAAATGAAAAGATACTTCAGTGTCCCTCGGAGGAGAAGTAGATGAGAAGACTGAGGTTTTTTCATGGAAGGGAATTAACGCAGCCGTTGAGAAGACTGAATTAGCTCTTTATGTATCGATACAGATAACTCTCACAAGCCGTGTGGATTTAAAAAGGGAAGTGCAGCACAAACGTACTGTATGATAGCATTTCTTCAATTCTTAATGGCTCACGGTGTTATAGATTTGTAATAAAAAAACAACAAAAAAACAAATAAAAAAAACAATTTGTGGGAAATTTACACAAACTTGATGACATTGTCATCTCTGGGGTGGAGGGGAGGAATGGATCTATGTTGGTGAACATAAGGAACTTCAGCTTTTAGCTGCAATTTCCTCTTTCTTCCATGTTAATAAAAATCTGAAACAGAAGTGGCAAATGTTAGCAGTGTTAATTCTAGATAATAGGTAAGTGAGGGACTTGGCCATACCCCTCCGTACTTTTCTTGATTAGTACATCTGCCATCTCCAAAAAAAGACCATTAATGAAGAAAGATATCATATGTTAAGTGGGGAAAAAAAAACAAACAGGGTAAGTCTATTTTCATTTTCCCACAAATGCACAGCAGGTGTTTGAGTATTTCTGTGAGACATTTGGGAATTAATAATATAAGTTCATTTTTAAGAATTAAATACTTTACATTATAATTGATAAAATAATGTACAAAATATCATTGTACCAACTCTTAATTACTGATCAACTGATGGTCTAGAAATTTAGATTATCTTTCTTACAGACATCTTTTATGATTTGTAATATCCATCAAAGGCTTTAAATCTTTATAATCATTTCAATAAATTGTTAACAGAAAAAACTGAAACTAATACGTAAAAATTTGTTTTTTAATCAATTCATTTACACTTTCAATCCTTATTTCAGAAGCAAGTTTCACTTTGTTCCCAGTTTCGTGTCCATAAAGGAGGACAGCTAATCTCTATGACCTTTTTTGAACTTTTAACAGGGACTTATAAAATACGTAACAAATGAGAGAGAAAGAGAGAGAGGATGAGATTTTACTTAGGATTCTCAAGTGAGTTTCAATAGATCATTTGGTCAGATGTTTTCTTGGGGAAATTACTAATTTGTCAAAATAACAGCGAAAAAACATTGACTTTCTAGACATTTTCTTCTTATCCCACTTTTCTATCACCATGTAGATTGTTTCTTCACTTATTTCAGCCTAAAACAACAACAACACAAACAAACTAACAAACAAACTAACAAACCACGACCCCAACAGAGGGGGATTTCAAACTTTCCCTATGATCCTTGAGCATTATGGGTAAGGTGTATGTGGTTTGGCAAAGAGATGTAAATTATTTTTCATACTCCTTTGCTCTGCAGTGGTCACTGAGCCCTGTCCCACCCCACACTGTTGAGAATCACTACAGATCCTCTAGTCAGTGACATGGATAGTCCCAAAGAGCAGAAAACATTTAAATCTGGAGATAGGTGAAAATTGAACAAATTCTCTTCCATACTTGGGGGGGGGGTGCAGATATTTTGAAAAATCTGTCCCTTATTTTCAATAAACTCTTTCCTACTCATTGGACTCAGGAAGGAGGAAAGCACAGCCTACTGTAAGCTTCCAGTTGGAGGGAGTGATGGCCAGTCCTCAGGTAAAGCAGAGGAGAGCTTTCTGTAGGCAGCATGGCGTGCCCATGACCCTGCTGGAGCCTCTGGAGGTTCTCAGGTCCCCGGGATGCACAATTCTCATCACCCAGGGTGCTCCCAATGGCTGTCACTCTGGAGATGACTACTCTACCAGCTTGTAGCTCAAAGACTCACCCTCCCCAAACTGACCGTGTTTCCTTGCAAAAGAGAAAACAAATTAAACTTTCCTAAGAACCATTGATAAATATTATGGCTATATTCATAGCCTTTTAAAAGTCTTTTTAAAAAGTCATAGGTTGCACCTGACATTTAAAGGAAAAAAAAAAAAAAGTCTTCTGGTTAAATAATTTAAGAACAAGGTAGAATGACATTAGTACACACACCCCCGATTGGAATTTAGGTTTATGCCTCACACGGATCAGAAGGAGGAGATGCGGAAGTCATGACAGACCCCGCGTCCAGCAGCAAACAAATGACCTAGAGGCGGGATCTGGGACTGGTCATAGGGTGGTGGGGGAAGTAGATATTCGGGCAAACAGTGCAGGCATGAACTGTAATGCAAACGGCTGGTCTGCAGAGCAGCAGAAAGACACTCTGTCCTCAGCTACGTTCAGCCCCCGAGCTCCTTGTAAACCGACTTTCTGACTCCCTGTCCCTGATGGACGAGAGACCCTTGACAAATATGCGGTTACAGTGAAACATCGACTCTATGATGTCTAACCTTCCAGAACAGTCACATGCTTACTATCATACTAGTGTTTTAAGAATTGTTACTCATCTATTAGAAGGTACCTCGGGGTATTTTTTTTTAAATCACACATTTCATCTAAAATGTTAAAAGATAATTTTTAATTTAAAAAAATCTCAACAAAATCATTACCCCAAAAAATTGGACTTAAAAATCCTCAAGAACTCCTGGTAGACTGGGAACCACACTGAAGGTATTAATTCAGAAATTTTTCATTTCTTTAATCAACAAATTAAGGAATTATTCCAGGCCAGGCACATGGATTTTGTTTTGCTGGGTGTGGTCTATTAATCACCAGAAATTATGTGAGGGACTCTGGATGTGTGTGTGTGTGTGTGTGTGTGTGTGTGTTTACACCATTCACTGGATTCTCAAGTGAGACTCTGACCTACAAAAAGTCATATAACATTTCATAAGTACATTAAGTGCTAGCTGACTGGATCAGAGAGATAAATAGTAATCACAGCAAACTTGCCTACAAATTCTATATAAACGGGAAAAATATTACTTTCTACTTAAAATCCTTGGAAATCCAACAAACATGTGCATATGCATCAATAAATACTCAAAATTAATAGTACATGAACTGAATTCTTAGCAGAACAAAACTCAGGAGAATCCCCCCAGCAAATGTAAGCAGTATATCCAGTTCACCCCATTAATCCACCGGATTCTCATTCCAGAGCATGAAGGTAGAGATCGGCCTCCTCTGCCATCCACTGAGGCAGTCTTGACACCCAATACAGATTATCCAAAATGCTGACATGGGTTTCTTTTTTAAACCAGCCTGCAGAACTCTCCAAAGCTATAATTATATTTTCCCTACAGGAAATATTTTTTCTCTCTAATTAAGGAAGAATAGCACATCTCATCTAATGAAGGAGCTCGGTTTTTCTGACGATGAACGTTAACTTGCTTGTTACGATCTTACTGCAGATTTTCTATGTTCGTTTAGATGCTCACGTCCTGGAGCTAGAGCGGAATGGACTCACCGGGTATCACCAGGCATCACGACAGCACTTCAGATTTATGCCCCACTAGAGCTGCTCCTCTCTTCTCATTTCAGGGAGTGTGTCGTCAGCGGTGACACTCGGGGAAGCCTCCCCCACAAGCGACACCGGCATCCTCTGCAGTGACCCCAGCCAGACCGCTGGGAAGCACACAGGCATTTGGTGACCGTGCTGATGGAAATCTTTCTGGACATCTAGCATGTTCCATGCTGCCTTACAAAATGCTTTTTCCTTACTATCAAAACGTGTGAATTTAGAAGCAGGGTGAGATGCAGAAAATATACTACTGATGATTTTGGGAACCAAACCATCGAATTGATATGTGAATTCAAAGGAAAAGAAAAAGAAAATAACGCTAAAGAAAATTTCAACTTCTCTCTAAAATAGTCTAGCTTCTTCTCTCCCTGGTGTATCTGTGCAACACCTGAGTGTGTAATTCAAACCCACACTACACATGTCCTGGGTGGGAAAGGGGACATTTAATAGTGAGAGAAATTTTCCAACTGATTCCTTCTCAACAACTTTCTTTTCTCTCTCCATACTCAATCTATGGATGGACGGACAGACTCTGGGCATTTCCCAGGGTGGTGGCCCCTTACCTTCCGGTGAAAGATAAGAGGGCTTTGACTTTTAAGCCTTCATTCCAATCTCACCCCATTCTCCCACCCGTCCCCCTTGCCTGCCCCTTTCCCCGCTGAGAGCACCAGCTCTCTGCTCACCAATGCAATCCTCCTCATGGCCAGACCGCATCCAGCCACCACACACTCACCTGTCCACAGAGCTGGCGTCCTCCATGTGAGTTTTTCCTCAAGGAACCCCTGCTTCCTGGGAAATATGGTGTCTAAGCCATGGGGACCTCATGTTTGCAACCATCAAGGAGCATACACGACACTCTCAACTAGTCGGGCTCTCTGCAAGTGAGTCTCGGACATATCAGCACAGGAAGGGACAGAGGATGGAGACCGACTGATGCAAATCCACTGTCACCCACTTATTGCAAAGCCTCTGAGCAAAGAGAAAACCCCTCTCAGGTCTGGAAGCGTACATGAACGGCGACATTCCTATTTCTAAGGAACAACATATTTCCTCTATTTGCCACTCTTCAGAACACACAAGGTCACCGAACCAAAATTCAACGAAGGAGACTGGACCGTATCCTGGCTTCCCAACATGCTGTCTATCTGCACCTCTTCCGAACCCTCCGTCTCTACAGAAAAATCACGACAGCCAGGAAGCCTTCCATCCAGCCACACCCACCGGGGCTTGGGGGATTTTAGCCAAGCAGCCATTCCTGCTGGGTCAGGCACTGCATGGACAACATGGTGTCCTCTCGTTATCCTCAGACGACCCTGGACACCAACCAAGGTTCCGGATGGAATCAGGAGGAGCAAGCCTGGATACTCAAGGACTCAGGATGAAAATGAGTCAAATGTTGGTTTGGGCATCTGAAGACATGTGGGGGGAGCTCCAAAGTTCCTATAAGACACTGAAGCCGAAAGCAACTAGTCATAAAGTCTTTAAATGTTTATGTTTAGCTCAACTAAAATATTGTAAGAACGCAATACAGCATCAGCATATTTAAGAAGCTGAAGGCTCGGTACAAACCCCCAAATCTCCATATGTATGCACAAAACTCCGTTTATCTACCGCATGTATTTGCATGCCAAATTGTGCTGCCCAGAAGTGTGGATTTCAGAACAAGCAGACGCAAATGAATGAATGAACGAACAAGTGAAGGCATGACCAAATCAATAAGTGGGTAAATAAATAAAGTGTGCCGTCCACACCACTCCACGGCCCGGCCTCTTCCTCTCCACCTGCCAACCTTTCACTCTCCATCCGTTTTTTCTCAGGGTGTGTCAGACGGTGGAAAGGAATACCGTCCACGGCTTCTGTTTCTCAGTTGGCCCCAGGAGCGCAAACCGCTCCATTCAGAAGGCGTGACGAAGCCAGTGAAATAAACGGCAGGTTTCAGCATCCGAGACATTTGGGGAACCGTCGCAAAGGTCCCCACCCCCTCCGCTGTTCAAGAACGTCTGCAAGCAGCCGAGTCCACACCGAAACTCTGGTGAAGGAACCACGTTAGGAACAAGCAGTCCCAGTAAACTTAACGTCTCCCGTTCAGTCACAAGTGTCGCATTATGAAGCAGGTCCACGTTTAGGGGCTGCAAAAATCACTTTATCATTTTCTTTAAATCAAGGTATTTATTATGCATTCTACTTCAGCTAGAATCACCAGCAGTTAGCTCATTTCAGAATCACATGGATGATTCCTGTACAAAAGTGAGGTGTTGTTTAGAGCCTGTGTCTTGTTTAAAAATTATAGAACGTGAGTAATGAAAGTGTCTGCAAGTCCTCAAGGCACTCTCCCATTCTCGAGTCCATCTTTGCCTTCAACCCAGAGAAATCCTGCCCAAGAATCACACCTGGGAAGCTGTGGGGGCCTGGGCCCTGTGTGCAGAGCCTGTGTCGAAGGGACTGCCCAAGCGCGGGGGACACGTGGGGAATGAAAGATCGAACACCTTCCTCACCCCCAAGTTCTGCGGAAGGTGAGGTCCAGCATGGGAATGTGTGCCGAGCCAGAAAGGGTCAGGGATAACCATCCTCCGGCTTTCAGAATGGCAAGGCATCTCTCCCTTCCTGGTCCTTGTCCTCATCTCCCAGGCCCTGTCACACCCCTCCTGGAAGGCAGCCCACTACCACCATGGTCCCGCCGGCAGGAGAGACCACTCTCATCTTGAGACACTTTTAATTTCTGTTCCAACTGGGTGTTTGGGAACTTAGAGGAGTCTCAGAAATGTAACTTGTGAGCAGAAACGTCTTGGGACCTACCGCTGTTCTTCCCGGGGCGGTGATGTAGTCTCCTGACACCACACTCTTTAAGGGAAGGGGAGGCAAGAGAAGGACCTGTGTTTTCCCAACACCACAAATCACACCTTGTAACAAGGTTGTTACGCCAAGATAAGTAATAATACCACAGGGGCTGGAGACGATTTTACTTATGTTGACACAACAAAAGAAATACTTTCTAGTGGGCGAACATAACAACGTCCGTAATGTGGCCTTTTCAGATGAAAGATAAATTCAATGTGTCTCCCTACGAACTTTTTCAAAAGGTTTGTGATTTTATTAAGTAAAGGAACAGGAGATACTTAAGAGCAAGCCTTTCCTTTTGGAATGTTCCACTAGAAACAGCCAACCCGTATCACGAACCAGAGAAGGCTTTCTACAATGATGAGGCAAAATAATTCATGGGGGTAGGAAGTATGGAGGAATTTTATCCAGATTCCTTTCTATGTCCCACAGGTGGGGGGACGCTTGAGGTGATGTTCTGGAACACAGCAGGTGGACCTGGAGAGGAACCTACGTAGAGTTACAGGAAGACTGTAGGGGAGGGGACCGTCCCCAAGCGTTTGCACATCACAGCTGCTCTCACAGGGCAGGGCACTCGGGAAGCAGGGGGACCAGGACGCTGTAGGGTACTGTGGTTTGCTGATCAGAGAAGCTAACTCCCTGGGGAAAAGGGACCCTGAGAATCATCTCAAGGCCTCCTGAGAAGAGTAAGCAGGAGGATTTGGTCTGACTGTGATTAATGAAGCGTCCGACGGAAGACTTCTCCTTGGGGAGAAGAAGGGCTGTATCCCCGGGAAGGGAGCTCCCACCCAGCTTTGGATGGGCAGGGAAGAATGGAATCAAGGCAGCATCTCCCGTGGTCTTCACAGTTGCAATTTCCTACATGTGAGGTTACAAGAATCTACATATGGACCTCCATGTGGTTCAAACATGGGATCTCTACACCGACACTGATCATGGGGTGTCACTGAAAATGTAGAGGGGAGTTGAGGCCAAGGACTCCCAGGCCACAGGGGTCTCCTGCATATCTAGTGACCACATCTTGAGAACTGTCAAATGGGAGGACTGTCACACCCTAAGATAGGTGCGTTCATCTGTATCCTTTTGAAAATAATGGACAAAAAGTCCCAAACCACGCAGCACAGGAGTCCTAGAGCCTACCTGCTTTTCTGCATCAGATAGGCCTTGGGTCTTTCAAGCCAATCGACCCTTTTCTTTTCCTTTAAGATTTTATTTATTTATTCTACAGAGAGAGAGGAGAGAGCACAAGCAGGGGGAGCAGTAGAGGGAGAGCCTGAGCAAGGAGCCTGATGCGGGGCTCGATCCTTGGATCATGACCTGAACCAAAGGCAGATGCCCAACCAACTGAGCCCTCTAAGGTGCCCCTCATGCCAATCAACTCTTAAATTAGCACTCCCTTCTTGTTAAGTGGAGATCCTTGCCCTAGTCCAGGGTTTTCCTTCCATGGAGTGGAGCTCCGCGGGCAGTAACTCTCCCACCCCTGCAGGAGGTCCTTCCCCATTTGTGTGTGCAGGAGATGGCCCTGGTGGGAGGCCGGGCGCTCTCCTGCCTGGGGCCGCCACCCCCCAAATGCTGACAGGGCCCACGGGCTAGCCAGCCTGCATGACAGCAGAGGTCAGAAGCGCTTGTCCCACTCGGGAGCACCTCTCGGCTCTGCTATCTCCTTCCCAGAATCCACAGAACCCGTGTCTTGGCTCCTCATGCCTTACTCCACTGAATTCGTTCTCCACTTTTAAGAGTCAGACATGAAGATGCGCAAGGACGGATGATGCCGTGAAAGCATGGCGTGCACCTGGACGTGCGAGGACTGGAAGCGGCAGCAAGCCCGTGAGCAGGTGCTGGCCAGATGTGCTGGAGAGCCACGAAGGCCCGGGCCAGGGTCAGAGTGCCCCAGGTCACGGCCGGGCTGGGAGGCGGAGCGTGCTGGCATCACGGAACTCCGAATTAACCCTGTGTACCCTTCACTTCAGAGGCCGAAGTGATAGTTCAGAGAAAGAAATGTCCCAGAAAGTGCTTAACAAGCCACAGCTCTGATTTGTGTAGGGATTCTCAAAAGGAGATTCATCAGGAGGGGGAATAAAGAAGCAGGACATCCGCGTGGAACAATTTCCCAGAGTTACCATTTCTCCCACGATACCTTGTGTCGTTCTTGGCTGTTTAACAGGATTTCTTCTGAAGCTAGTTTATATGCACGCACTTTTTAGTGTGAACACTAAAGTTTTAAACAAATAAAGGTACTAAATTATTATATGTATCATACACATTATCATATGCTATGGATATTATATATTACATATGCGTTATTATATACGTACATGTATATGATATAATAATTTCTATTACTATATATGTATATAATTATATTGTATATTATATATTGTATATGTCTATAATACATATAATATGGATATATTATATGTTATACATTATGTTATATATTATGATAATCTGTATCATGATATTCTATATCTTACAGAGTGTGTATATATATTATATTACATTATATAATGTATAGGACTATGATATATGATACAGTAATATATGTTACATATAATACATTATATATAGTAATGCACATGATACAACACATTGTATGTGTTGGTTCGGTTGCTATTTTCATCAGTATTCCTTTTTGCCTACTTGGATCAAATCACTGTCAACCCAGCCTAATAAGTAAAGTTCTGGCGTGTCTTCGTTTCTGGAGTGTCCTGACCACAAAGCGTGTCCCCTGAATGAGAGCCGTCCCGGCCCTGCTGGTCCCCAGCCTGTGGCGGCCGGTGCGTGCAGCCTGGACGGGCATTCAGCCCACGGCAGGCCACGGGCTGGGAACATCCGCACGGCAATCTTACTGGCTCGGTTCTGGCCACGCCAATACTGCAAATGCTTTGGTTCATCATAATTAACTACTCTTCACCATCTCCCACATTATACCTCGGGATTTTAACTTGGAAGCGACCCTATTTAGAATCTAGGTAGAGAAAGTAGCATCTTTAAAAATGTATAACGTTATTGATATTGTACCTATTTCATTGTAATACAGGAAATGAGTCCAGCGTTCTAAGAATAAACATTTCATCTGATTCAGTTTCACTTGTTTTCCTTTAATAACTTGTTAGAGTACATCTTATTTACAGTTATTCTCTCTTGCAAAATTTACCAAAAACAAACAAACAAGAAAAAACAAATCTAGTGTGAAAAATACTTCCCATCAGTACCCAGAGTGCTCGCCAACTGGAACCCTGGGGATACACATTTTTTACATAACGGTTTCGACACAATTACTCGTTTCAAAAACATGGAGGATTCATAAACAATTAAAGCCCAAGTTTATCCAAATTTTGAGACCTCTCAGACTTAAGAAATGGCTCTGTAAATCTACAAATCCTTCAGCTTTCCATGAATTTCAATGAGTTAGAAATACTATAAACATAACCTTTCTTGGCAGTATTTTGAGACTTAAATTTAGGTTTGGGTGACCCCAGGAAGAAACAAGAGAAAAACATGGGAATTATGACTCATCTGAGAATAGTGTGTATTCTAAGTTAAACTTCTAATACTTTAAAACATTGCTAATTTCCCGCTAATCTGTCCTCACTCATTTGCTTAGTAAAGAATTTTTTAAAAAGACAGCACTAACACCATCAATTTACATATTGACACAGTGGCAATATTCCCACTGAGAGGGAAATACTATGCTTTCCAAGGATTGTATTTGTATATTTTTCTCTGTGTGTGTAGTCAAACATCGAGGCTATGTATTTAGGCTTCTGCAAAATTTAAATGCCAAATGGAGGGGTGTCTGGGTGACTCAGTCAGTTGAGCATCCAACTCTTGATTTCAACTCAGGCCATGATCTCAGGCTCATGAGATCAAGCACACCCAGCTCTGGGCCCTGTGCTCGGCATGGAGTCTGCTTAAAATTCTCTCTCTCCCCCGGCCCTTCCCCCTACCCCTGCTCTCTCTCTCTCTCTCTGTCTTTCTCTGTGTCTCTAAAAGCAATCAATCAATCTTTAAAAATAAATGCGTCACATGGAAATTTTCTAGAAGTTTCTATGTGCAGCTGGATTTATAACAATTTTTTTCAATGTCAATTTCAGCAGCACAGGCAATAATTTTACACAAGATTAATTTGCAAGACTTAGCATATTAATATTCTGTGGGTTGTCTTCATATTTAGAGGAAAATGACAAATTCACTGACAATAAACAATTCTAAATCCAAGAATCCTCACCAGACCAAACTCGGGGCATAGCTGCTAAAATGTCGATAATACCACACCCAGATCCCAAACCCTAGGCCGCACTGTGACTCATCAACCTGCTGTGCAATTCCTAAGTGCACATGCCAGTGAGGCCTTCCCTATCCCTTTGTCCTTGATGTCTTTTGAGATGTCCACATGTCTTTAAGAACTGTCCATTAATACAGGTTACTTCTAGTGTTTTCCAAGAAACTTCCAAAAGCAGCAATTTTTAAGAATTTAGTGAAGAACTCTTTGGTGTGGACACCAAAGAAATTCTCAAAAGGTTTCATTCAAAGACAAGCCTATGTGTGAAGACTTCTGGATGTGCTTCTGTTTTCAGTGACCCACTCGAGGTCATTATCAGTGACAAGAATATCCACAGAGTTTTCCATGGACGAGATGGCATGGAGGTCTGTAATTTTTAGATGATCAAATAATCCTGAAAAGCTACTGCTTTAAAGGTGATAAAGGCTATGAGTCTAAATGATTACCACGGAGACCTTTCATCCAATAATCTACAAGTAAGGGAAGGAGAGAGGAAGACATCCTAACCAGAAACACATCACCCAGTCGGTCCTAAGAGAGGCATGGACTCTTCGATGAACATTACATACTTTAGCTATTCTTAAACAGTCTCCTTCCCAGATTTATATATATTTTTTACATTCCTTGGTGCTCAGAAGCCACATATACCTACAGTCCAGAGAGAATGCATGTGCATCTCCATGCAAGAGATAGGATTTGATTAATTCATCAGCGTGTGGGGATGGGGGAAGGGGGTTAAATTCCTATGAAAAAGTCAATCAAACCTGTTCGGTAAAATCACTTGTTAAAATGAGATGTTTTCACGACAGTGTAATTGCAGGAGGGGCACCCTTTCCAGTTGGCTCCCACAGGAGTAACACCGAAGACCACTGTCCGCCAGTCCTACCTGCCGTGCTCATCTTGACTTTGGAGGCAGCCGTTCATGGTATCCACCAAGAAGCTAAACAGACGACTGAACAGAGACTTGGCCAAGAGATCCCGGTAAAATTCAGCCATCTCCACAGTATGTCGCCGTATGATGGTGTCCCCTGCAGCAGCAGAAAGGAGAGGAGGGAGGTCACGGCTCCCGTCACGTAGAAGCAGACAGGACCGCACACAGCCATTCTATCCCTTACCCATCCCCCTACACCAGAAGATGTCACAGTGATGCAACAAGACTGAGAAGTGAGTTCTCTGCCACTTGTTCCTTAAAATGCTTCCCCAAGTGACGGCCACATATGCTGAAGTCCTACTTGCTCCCGACACTGAGCCCAGCTTTGGATCGTGAGGCAAGCTGTGTCATTTCTTCTCCATTAGGGAGTCAGCTGTGGGCAGGGGTGCCCTCTTATCCAGCTTTCCGGTAGCCGCTCACTGGCGTGAATACGAATTATCCCCAAGGCCCTCAGAAACCTGGCCACCCAGAAAATTAGTCGTATTTTAAATATTTTCAGAGACATGGTCCAGCTAACCAAAATGGGAGTGTGGAGTTTGGGAACAGGTTGAGACCTTCAGGTAGAAATGTTTATGTCATTCTCTAAGAGATGGTGATTAAAATTTTGAGTGATGAGGTTTTTACAAAACCGAGAGAAGAAACAAGGGCAGGGGGGAATCAAGTGTGGACGATTTGGAGCTGAGCCTATGATCGTTCTGTTGCTAGAGACGGAGAGGAGGGGGGAGTCTAGCACTCATACTGTGTCCCGTGGCCAGCCGGCGAACCTGGGCCACGCGGCCGAGCAGGGGGTTAAGTAGTTGACCGTGACTGTGTGAAGTAACGGTTGCATGAGCGTAGGCCAGTGCAGGAGAGCTCCTTCTGAGATAGGCAGATTAAAAAAAAAAAAATCAGCAGATAAGGAAGACTCAGAGACCTACAAGTTCAAGGCCATGGAGATCAACAGACAAGGTGGCCATGAACACAGCTGTGGCATTTATGACATCCTAGAATTAAGGCCTCCAGAGTCCCCATGATAGAGGGTGTCGGGTTGCCAACGTGGCGGGTGAGTAAGGACATGAGGACGGTGAAAACAGGAAAATGGGCATAGAGGGAATCCTAGATATTAATGGTGAACTCAAGTTTTTCTTTAAAAAGTCATGAGACATGATGATTTCAGAGAAGTTCAAGAAATGAAATAATTAGATGCGAGGCTGGTGGGAAAATGGCTCAGAATAAGGCATAAGAGGGAGGTGGTCCTGAACGTGAAGGGCATGCGGGGCCCCCCTAAAGGTGAGGTTTACTCAGAAAGAGGTGGAAGCATCTTTGAAAGGCTGTGGTCCACAGATGAAAGTCACATTTGCAGAACGTGATTCAGAAAGACTATTCCCGAAGCAGTGGAGAAGGGAGACAGCACGAGATGAGGCCAGATAAAAGATTCAAGAGGAGACCGTTCCGTGATGGAGGGAAGGAAGGACGCCTTAAGACAGTGGTGGCAGAAATGAAGAGAAGGCAGTGAGAATCAGGGAGAGCCAGGGAGGAGAGCTGACGTGTGTCTGGTCTACGCGCGGAGAAGGAGGAGGCAGCGGCATCAAAATGACTCTTGCACAACCGCCTGGATGATAGGGAGACTCATAACATTCAGGAACATGGAGGGGAACCCTCTGGGGCTGGGGGCAGGAACGACCAGCCACGTCCCTCAATGTCCACAGGTCGGGAAGAGAAGCAGCAGGTAAGGCACAATGGTGATTTCGAGAATACAGATCAGAGAGAGGCTGAGTTCTCAAACTTTCACTAAGAGGGAGATTGTAGGGCAGCGGTTTCGGTCAGTATCTCATCAAGAGACGGTTTCTGCCGAGGTGCACGTGGGAAACCACTCTCCGTGCCCACTGCAGGGAGACGGATGCGCGTGGCGTGTGGAGAGTCGTGGCGGGAGGCGGACAGCACTAGATTCTAGTTCCAAACACGCCCCTGCTAGTGGTCTGATGGGCAAAGTTACTTAGTCTCTTTGAGTCTTCATCCTCTCATCTGTTAAAAAGAAAACGTGATGCCCACTTCCTAGCGATCTGTGAGAATGTTAAAATTCCAGTGTTTCTCGCACTTGGCACAGTGCCTGTCCTCTCTAGAGTGACCAAGAAATGGCAGCTCCCCTTCCAAATCACGCCCTAGAGGAGAGGGGATGCGCCTCGCTGAGGGGGGACACAGGCACACACGAATGGTTCCAATTACTTAACAGAGTACATCCTCTCGGACTGATGGCCTGATTGGCCTCAAATGACAGATGAGCGAGAGAAGGCAACTAGTTCATCAACATGGTCTCTCAAGACCTTCGAGGCTTCCAATACAGAGTCCTAGCAAGTGACCCGACGGGCTCATGATGCTTCTCTCACTTGGCATTCAGCTCACAGAAACAGTTCCACGGGGTGGGGAAAGGAAGGTTGCGTTCGCTCTCCGTATCTCGGAGAAGACCACAAACTGCCCAAAGGTCAACATCAGAGCAGAGTAACACTTACCTTTCAAGTACTGGATGTCGGTGGTTAGAGCAGACAGCAATTCATCCGTTGAAACTTGCAGCAATCCAGCCACTAAAGGTAAAGCAGCATCGAAAGCATAGGTCAGTATGTATTTTTGGATGGCGAGGACATTACACATTATGGTTATTACTTGCAAGTTTATGATACAGACCCATCAGGAACTGCGTGGATTACGGGACTCCGAACGAGCGCTCTAACTACCAAAGTGAACTGGAGACACCGCTTCTGGGAGGGACAGCGCTAACGAGCTCGTGGGCTCCGGCCTGCAATCTGCACGTCTCTTCCCTCCTTGCCCTCGTAGACAGCCCTGATGTTCCTCCCAGCCCCCGTTGAACTACTTGGGTAGGACGTGAAGATGGGACGCTCGTTGACAATCTGGCTTGACGGTCTTTTGAAAAAATCTGGGAGTGACTAATAAGGCAACTTCAAAGGGGAGAGAGAGGCTCTTGGCAAGACCTTTGAAAGGAAGTAATTATATTGTTTAAAATGTTGGGCTAATAGCACAGCCCCAAATACACGGGCGGCGGGGTGGGCGGAAGGTATCCCGCACAACATCAATAAACCCAAGTGCGCACCTAGGAACCGACTCGGTCAGTGTGGGAAGCACGAGAACATCACGTACGCACTGCTATTCATCTCCCAAACCATTTGTAGGAGAGAAGAACAACGTGAATACAGCTCTTTCATTATTTCTATTATTATTAACACATCTTTTTACCCTTCTGAATTCTACTCTGCGGAAAGAGCCCCTTCCCCAGGGCTTTTCTGTGCTCTGTCTCCATCTACCGGCAGGTCTGCAAAGCTGCACACCCGCGAGGTTAATGGGAGCTCTGTTCCACTGACCTTGTTCCAGAAGCTGGAGGTCAGAGACAAATGCAGAGTTGGCCTCGGTCAGAGTCGTGAATCGAATGTCTCCAATGTGTAATATTGCCGCCAGGATCACAAACAGATTCTCTACCTCCTATGCGTTTTACAGAGACAGAAAACGAGCAGAGTTGCTTAGAAGAAAGATGAAAAGACAAATCCTTTAAAAACCTAATAGCTTAAAAATAATTGATGCAGGCCCTGTTGGTGGGGCTGTGACTTTTCAGATCTGGAGTTCTGGTCAGAGAACGGCCCATCTCCAGGGGAAAACAAAATCACTTGAGTGCACATTTCCTCTAATCGATGTCTCTGCTCCTTAGAAGAGGGCGAGGAAGCGACTCTCTGACATAAATGGACAGTTCCTAGATAAATCTCGTCCTGAGACATGAACCACTGTGCCCTGATGGGTCGCACGCGTCTTCCCGGGGGCTGACGTGGGGCCCCACGCCGAGGCTGTGACCCGAGAGGCCTCGGGCGCTGATGTCCATCTCCCTGTGCTGTCCCATCTGAGCTAAACTGATGGTATGATTATAGGACTTCTCACTTCTGCCGGGAAATTCAGGAAGGCACGATATAAACATCTATGCCTAGATTAAAAAATGCTAATTGTTTTCTTAAGGTATTTTAAGGAAAAGAGAAAGAAATGGGTGTTGGCAAGAGCTATCTTTGAGCAGAAGGGAGAAGGAAATAAGACACTGTCTGCTGCAGGAGGAGATCTGAGAATCTGGAACTCTGCATAAAGAAAGAAATCAGACCTTAACTTTGGATTATGGACAGTCATTTTGTGGCGACAATGAAAAATCTAGAAAAAGCTGGAACTGAGAAACACTTCTCTAGAACAATCTTTTAGTATCATGACATTGAGAGTGACACCGGTTAAGTTCCACGCTGGGCAAGCGACATAATCTTTTAAATTCTCATTTCCCTAACCTGTAATTTTTGAAATAAAAAGCCACTGCCTGTGACAATTTACTAAGAGCAACTCGTACTCGCTTTACAAATACATAAGTGGGGTGATGTAGCTCTGACCCCCTCTAGAATTTCTAGTTTTCACCACAAAGTATAACTCTACTATCTTCAAAATGGGAATGCTGACAAGGAGAGTCTCTAAGTAATGTTTAGGTCTAATACTCTAGGACTGTGGCATTACTTCCAAACGGTTTTGGTACCCTGCCAATCTCAGGTTATGGTTTCAAATTTTAGTCAGTTATGCTGCTTTGAATAACCGTTTCCTCCTCACGCTCCCTGACAACTGCTCTCCCCCCTTTGTAATAAATACAGTCACTCCTCAGTCGATTTTTCCAGCGCTCCGTGAGGCAGGCACTCTAGGGACAGGGTCACGAAGAAGGCTTTGCTGGGACCTCAAGGATCTGAGAGTTTAGCAGTGGAGACAGAGTAAGACCACCAGCCACACTACGAATCACTGTGTGCTGAATACTGTGCCCTGTGAGAAGAGGGCTGCCACCCTGTGTCCGTGGAGAGCGAGTGATGGTCGCTGCCATCCCACTGGACAAGGCGGAAGCACCTTGATGAGCCAGTCTTCTTTGAGGGCCTCCCCAGCCCAGAAATACCTTCCTTCTAGTCTTCCTGGACATGAGCCGTCCCTCCTAAGTGCACTGAAATGTCCCCATAGCCATCACCCTCAAGCATCACAGCGAAAGGATTACTTTCATGTCTTTTGTTAAAATGCATGTATTTCTTTTACCAAACGGGTTATTTGATTCTCTTATTAGCTACCTTAGGGGGAAAGCATATTTTGGTGGCCCTGCCTTTGAGAATCAATCATAGATTTTTAAAGCCCTGTTTCCAGGCAACGGGTACTTTGGTAGAATGATTCCTTACCCATCTCTATATCCCAGTTTCCTAGAAGGAGGCAGAAATTTTAGGCACAGAAGAAGGGGGAAAAAAATAACAAAAAAGTACAACAGTTGCAAATGCAAGGACAGAAAAGTACAAATGGGTGGGAGTCACTAAAAGACAGAAATGTAGAGATTGGATCATTAGAGAAAGAGAGAGAAAGAAAAAATAAGATACCATATGATTGTACGGCCCTAGAACTCCCATCTCTGAATGGGGTGAAGGGGAAGTGCCCAGAGCTCTTTCATTTAGGCTGAGTCCCGATCTCCCCAGCCTTCCCACACCTTGCTGCCCCGTGAGCTGTATCTATGTGGGCTAGGGACAAATAAAAAATAAAAACAAAGACCCAAACCCATCAATTGACTGTAAGAAAAAGAAGCTCTGTAAATCTATGGCTACATCTGGGTTGCTAAGCTACTGGCATTCCAAAGGTACCGGGAAAAGCCACTGTGTGAGGGCAAGAGATATCTGAGAGATAGTGAGGGGTCTTCGCGCTTAGCTCGTTTCAGATCTCTGGCCCACTAGACCGGTGTTGATTCATTAACCACTGATCACACAAGGCTACCTAAATTTAAATCAATTAAAACTAAGAAAAATTAAAAATCCACGTCTGTATTCGCACTCGCCACATTTTAAGTGCCTGCTCTAGCATGGACCTACCCAGATCCAGAACATTCCCATGATTATAGAAACTTCTACTGCAGAGGAGGGGTTTAAACACTTTAAATCGCATTTTTCTACCTCACGATGCCTACGGGTATTTGGTATTTCTTTTTTTTTTTTTAATTTGTTTTTATTTATTTTTTTTAAATTTTTTTAAAATTTATTTATTTGTCAGAGAGAGAGGGAGAGAGAGCGAGCGAGCACAGGCAGACAGAGTGGCAGGCAGAGGCAGAGGGAGAAGCAGGCTCCCTGCCGAGCAAGGAGCCCGATGTGGGACTCGATCCCAGGATGCCGGGATCACGACCTGAGCCGAAGGCAGCTGCTCAACCAACTGAGCCACCCAGGCGTCCCTATTTGGTAATTCTTTAAGAGTAAAAAGCACATGTTATGTTGCACAGAAAGGTACTGTAATAAGTCATCAGTTTCCTTTTCAAAGCGATTCTTGGCTGCCAACCGTTCACTTAGATTCACCAGTTTTCTCTGGAGTCGGTCATTGCACGTTCTTTCACCTATTTGCTCACACGGCTCATTTGGGGAAGGGTCTCCTGGGTCGCCCCCTTGAACAGAGGTGCCCCTCCCCTGGTCACTGTCCTCATGGGACCTGGGCCCCCCGGCACCGTGTTGTCGACCTCCCCCACGGGAACGAAAACTCTAGGAGGCAGACACTGTGAGGCTTCTTCTGGGCCAAATCACCAGTATCCCCCCGTATCCGAAATATGATCGGGACTCGGTTCAATGCTGTTGAGTGAGTAACTTCTGTACGCCGGTAGAAGGTTGGGTGGGAGGTTGGGGGAGCCAGGTGGTGGGTATTAGGGAGGGCACGCATTGCATGGAGCACTGGGTGTGGTGCAAAAACTATGAATTCTGTTACACTGAAAAGAAATGAAATTTTTAAAAAAAGGCAAAAAAAAAAAAGGCTGGTTTTCTCAGTGGAATATTTACGGTGTGACTCACCAAGTGACTGAAGCCAATGACATTCAGGGCTTGTTTCAAAAGAGCGAATTTCTCCCTGTTCAGAAAAAGCTCTGCTGTTGAGACATCTTCTGGTCGGGTCTGGTTCAAGTACCTGTGAGGACAGAAAGCAGACAGCCTTATGGCTTGGCTTGTGGTCAAGCTCTGGCGGTTGAAAGTCACTTCCGCCATCTTCGGTCTCCGGAATAATAGCAATCACCTGGACACTGCGTACCCTGTGTTTACAAGGCTTTGATATATAATAGCATATGATGTTTCAGGAAGGAAAAAAAAAAGTTCTCATTGTACCAGAACCTAATGACCCTGTTTCACTTGGTTCTCACCCCAGCTATACCCTTCCTACCTAAAGGAGAAGGTCACAGAAGTTTTATGTAGTTCATGTAGGAGTCTGCTGGGTCCTGTCCTATGCTTTGTAATTAATACTTTTATTAAAGATTTGTAGTTTAGAGTAATTTATTATTTCTTCTTGTCCATATCCCTTAATTATGCGATGGTTGATTACTCTGTTGATTTATTCCTCTTGTGCAACAACCATGTAGGAATCGCTTCCCAAACATAGGGTACTCGCAGCTGAGATTATAAGGACAAAGGCTTATCCCACGGATGCAGAGCAGGGAAGTCGGAGAGCAGAGATGGACAAGAGGGGTTTGTAGGTACTCAGGGAAGGGATCAAACTCAGAGTGGATGATGAGAAAAACCTGTGGGACAGGACAAGGCTTCCCTTCCAGGAGAAGACACTTGAATAAGAATCTTCCAAGCAAATCCAGGACGTAAGGGTGCCCCAGAAGACTCAGCAACATACACAAGGTCACACGACCTTGACCATGCATCATGTACACAGGGACACCAGTATTTCAGCAAAACTGGAGCCTACAGTGAGAGAAGCCACACTTGATGAGGCTGGAGACATAGTCAGAGTTTCGTTTCTCTTGCAAAAGAGCTTCCGTTATGTCTTAGAAATGACGGGTAATCCCAAGGGTCTTGAAAAAAAGAAAGGGCAGGATCAGACTGGTGTGCGAAAGAGTATTCTGAGAGGCCAATGAAAGATTACCTGGAACGGGCAGGGCTACAGGGAGGCCAGCGGTGGTTAAGAAAAGAAGAGGGACAGGGTTGTCATGGAGGCAGACCTGGCCGGATGAGGGGACAGACTGGATGGAGACAAAGGGGAAGGAAGAGGGTCGATGATGCTTTTCAAGATGACATCTTGGGGAACAGACTGCAGGGTGGGCTCATTCAACCACAGCCTTTCCAGAGGAGGGGTGTGTGGTTGAGAGAGAAATCTTCTCTTTGTAGTAGCCATGTTGACTTTGAACTACTTGAGGAGTTCGAGTAGAATTCCAAAAAATAATTGGCTGGAAGGATCTGAAATTCAGAAAATCCTAGAAAACAAGATCTGGAAGTCATCAACGTGCAGATGACTAAACCCATGTGACCGGGTGAGCTCACCCCAAAACAGACGCTCAGGTTCTAAGGATGAAGAAAGAACTGAATGTTCAGGAAGGGAAGAGGAACATCACAATAAGCCAGAGTCATCAAAACAAAAGGCTAACATTTTTTTAAGACTGTTGGATGGGGACAGAAGAGAGACAATAGAAATAAGGAAATGCGTGGTGCTGTGGGGAGGACACAGATGGGGTTGGTGTGGAGCAGGTGGGGTTGTGAGCAGGTGTCTCCTCCCTCGGTCCCAGCTCCCAAGCCTACAAGTGACACAGCCAGCCTCTGGGGTGGGGACCAGGAGGGTCTTCGGAACAGTCACATGATGAGTTGGAAGCACACGGAGCTGGGATAAAAGGCTGACAGGAAGGGGCTGTGGGGTTTCTGAGGAGCAGAAAGTCCCGAGGAGGGAAGAGGGTCTGGACCGGGGTACAGTGGAGGGTGTACCTTGCACTGCAGGAGGGACACGGCCTCTCGGACCTGCCAGAGAAGGTGACAAATACGGTCCGGAGGCCGCCAGCATCTCAGAGCAGACGCTCTGAGGCTAACGTGCTTCTAGGAGTCAGAAGTTGGATTATGAGTTGGGGGCTGGGCAGCAATATCAGTGAGAACCTGGGTCATGGCGGTCATTCTGCCTAAAATTTACCAAATTTTAATGACTCAAAAGTCTTAAAGATAGAAAATCACAACCTCTCTTAATTCTCCTGCTTCTCACTGGAGTTTTCCCGACTCCCTGACCCCATCTTTTCTTTCCCACTTACTTGCGGCCCATTGCCTCGGTCAGTATCCCATCCAGAGACATCACCAAACCCCATACAAAGGACAAGGCGCTCCCGTGAGCGTCGCAGAGTCCCACGGGCAAAATACCAGTTTCTTTTACAATAATAAAAAGTCCTCAATTAAGAAGCCTTAACTGATCGGCCGTTTCAGACGGTTCAACGTCTCCATCCCCCATGTCTCGGGTCCTTACGGCAGAGAATTTCCAGCAGCTAAGACGTGTGGCATGCAGCCACAAGGACCGGCACTGTGGCTTCCCTTACATTCCGGATGGAGGAGACCATGTGACATTACCCCTAGTGGTTGCAGACGAGGTTGTTAAGTATGCAATGGTCCAGGAGAAACCCACTCACAATCGAGACTTTCAAAGGGCAGTTTGCCTGATGGAGGAACGATGTTTGAAAATCGGCTGCATTTTCCTCTGTGGCCAGAAAACTTGTTGGCATGAAAATGAACCCCCCTCCCCAAATAGAACTCAATGTCTTCCATGTAAATTTAAACTTTCTCCCACTATTCAATAATGTTTAAAATGATCACTAGAAGTACGGTTCTTCGCTATCTGCAAAATAGCATCCTAAAATGGAAAGGTTAGTATCAGAAAAAGAGAAAAAGAAAATTATGTTTGTTTTTTGGAGATTGAAAGTATTCACTTTCCTTTTGACAGTATTTATTAATGAAACCACACACAAGGACAGGGAAATACTTGAAAAATATGCCCAGAAAATATTACAACCAGGAATCTGGAGACTTGGAGTTAGGTCTCAGTTGACCCTTACTGATGGCATTTTAAGCCTTTATTTTCTTATCTGTAAAATGGAGTTTAAGTAGATTAAAAATTAACTAAAAAATTCTCCACTTCTAGTTCACAATGGTTTTATGAGAATCAAATAAGATACGGTGTTGGGTATGGTTTCTACACTCCCACTGCAGAGAACATGGAGAGTAGGTTTCCTGGAAATACCGTATCTTGTACATATGGGCAGCTTTTAGTCAGCATGCTCTATCATTAATGAAGCTCTTAATCAAATAAGTAACCAATTCAAATCAAGGAACATTTTGAGAAACTGTAACAAATGTTATTGGCAGTACAGAAAATTTTACACAACTATGTTTTTCTGTTCTTCTACAGATGAAATAGATGAATAGATTGTGGTTCTCACTTCTTGGTGATCTTTTTGGTGATAAATTAAGCAGAATGCAAGGTTAATGACAACATGTGCAATATTACCATGGTATTTCCAGATGTTTCTAACACTTGGAAAGAGATCCTGGCAATGGTGGGTTATGGGTGACAGACGCCCCCGGGGGAGCCATACTCCACTGAACTCCCCCCATCATCTCAACACAGTGGCTGAGAACCACCGGAGATGAATTTGTGCAAGTGTTTCATCTGACTGTTTCCTACTTGTCACCTAACAATTAATGGTCCCACAATCCCCAGTACTAAAATCTCAGAACTCAATGTGTTTTACAGCGCCTCTTTTATGACTCAAAAGAATACACTTACTACTCAGATAATCTTTTTTTTTAAATTCTCTCTTTCTAACTCGTACATAACTTGGAACAGTAATGTTTGGCAACACACACATATCACAGAGTCCTGTGTCAGAAGCATCAGACATTATCATTTGTTAAACCGAGAATCTTTGCTATTTTGTTTTGACGAGCTTGGCAAATCGAGGGAATGTCCTAGACGAAACTTCTACCAGGGAGCAGAAGAGGAACATGTGGGTTATGTAATGTTAAAAACTATAGATGGATTAACCCTGTTCCACTGATTCTACGCAAAGGGAAAGGCAGTGGGTACTAATCATTCTCGACTGTATCTTTTAGAAGCACTGCTTCCATTCATCTTCATGTTGACCTTGAAGAAAGGACCTATCAGTGCACCCATGTAAGGTCTAAGGGAGCTGAAGTTTCTGGAATGCCTCCCAGCTGTAAGTGGTGACCAACGCGTACCTGGTCTAGAGCCCCCAGGGCTCCCCGAGCTCAGTTACAAGTTTCCTGCAGGGAAGACCAGCCCTAAGCTTGCACTGTGGGCCAGACACGGAGTAGCTCCCAGCTCAGGGGAGCACCTGGGAAGTGCTGCTGGGCTCATGCTGCCTCTGTGGGGAGGCCTCCAGGGAACGGTTAGGCTGAAGCATCTTTGATGTTATAATGGAATTCAAGGGTGGTGAAAACCAAAGGGAAAAGCCATTGCATTGGGTGGTGAGGTAAGGTAAGGAACTGTGACGGGCTAGGCCAGAGAGACCCAAACATACATCTTAACCGCAAATTCACACCACACTACTAAGACAGGCTTAGCATGAGTGAGTAAAGTCCCAAGGATTCAATTGCTACAAACAGTAATCTGGCCAAAGGCAATATGTAAATTTAGATGACATTAATGCTAAATCTACAGGTACTGCCACTGTCATGGGTCCATCATTATAAATATTAGTTTTCATTAAAATTTGCTACATAATAGGGTTTTTGCTAAGTCCAAATTTGCGATGAGAACCTAGAAGGAAGCATGTTTCAGTGCAACGTCAGAAAGTATTTTCTAATAAACAAACTTCCTACACAGCCATGCACTGCCTCTGAGGTCGTAAGATCCCTGCCGTTAGGAGGTCAGTCGAAGCTCTGTACCCATCTCACTGGGTTTGCTGAACAAGAAATTCAAGGATCGGAGTTAGGTTGTGTTAGACGACCTTTGCTGCTGCTTCATGGCAATATTCATGCTCTGAGCTACGTCACTGTAGTAAGACATTGTGTCACTTCGCACCAAGAAACGCCCAAGCGTGTGATTCAACTCTTTCTGCTTCTACTCCGGGCACGCCGTGCAGACACACACGTGCCTGGGCCCAAGCTGTATTTAACTTGACTTCATGAAACGTCATTAGTACATATTAAATCTCTGTAGTCATAACAACACATTCGCTCTCAATCGGACCGCGGATAACGCTGTTTACAGTCCTATCAAGAAGCAAATAACCTGCACTGAAGTAAATTAAATGAGCCAGAGTCAGAGGTTTGTTTCAGTACAAATCTTGACTGAGTGTGACTGCATGCTGGTTCCTCTGGTCAACGGTGGAGGGAAAATGTGGCATGAGAAACTCAGTGAGGAAGATATGAGTATATCCTTGTGTTTATCATGAGCTTAAATGTGGATTATTTATAAATCCACTGTCTGTGGAACAGGTAAGGACGAGCTGATTTAGGAGGTCAATTCTATCCAAAGGTAGAAAATAAAGTTCTATGGCGGGAAAGTAATGTCCATCCTGATTTCTGGAAACAGTAGAAATATTCCAGGAACAGATCCAAGTCCCCACATTATTCTGAAGACGCCCTGGAGATCGTGCTGTTCTTCCTCCAAGAAGGTCAGTCTTGACTACAAGCTCTTAGGTTTCATTAACACAGAAGGACAAAAACACTGGAAATTAGGGAGTCCAATTTTGTAGGAGTTTTGATAACTATGTAAAGTTATATTTATTATTTATTAAATATTTATAATTAAAGTTATATTTATTATATTATAATATAAAGTTATATTCAACTATGTAAAGTTATATTTTTAAAGAGTGAAGATTCTTGATGGTAAGTGTTGGCTGAATTGGTCACCAAAAGGAGATTTGCTAAATATTACTTCTCAGCCGACCTTGTCTCAACCAGTTCATTGTACCTGTTCATTTCTTCTCTCCAAATATTGAGCATGGTCAATCCCTCTTGAGGCAAATTCTAGGAAAAGTAACTTTCTAGGTTCCTAAATGGATGAATCACTCCAAAGTCCTAATTGATGTGAAATGCGTCACTTAATAATGTTTCCACTAAACTGGTATTTAAAAACAGGGGCAAATCCATAGGCTTGGGATACAAAACCAACCAACCCCAGGCTTTGTCTTCACAGAGCTCAGAATCCAGACCCCAGCACCATCGCACATTCCATAACCCTAATGACGGACGTGTGGTTTCACTGTCCCTTGGATAACTTTGAATCACCAAGCTGTGCTATTTTCTCTCTCTCTCCACGGGTGATTTCAAAAAGTTTCCGGAAACCAAAGTGGAAAGACATATAGATGGCTGACTGCTGACTGGAGGTATATTTTTTCTCCTTCTCCTTCTTCTTCTTTTTTTTTTTTAAGATTTTATTTATTTATTTGACAGACAGAGATCACAAGTAGGCAGAGAGGCAGGCAGAGAGAGAGGAGGAAGCAGGCTCCCTGCTGAGCAGAGAGCCCGATGTGGGGCTCAATCCCAGGACCTTGGGACTATGACCTGAGCCAAAAGCAGAGGCTTTAACCCACTGAGCCACCCAGGGGCCCCTCCTTCTTCTTCTTTTTGTTCCATGTTCTCCAATTTTCCAAGAATCAATGACTATAATGTATCACCAGGAAAAAAATGTCTACACAACTATGAATTTTAGTGTGTTGTGTGTCTCAGCAACTCGTTTCATTTTATTGCTAGGCCGCGTTCCCCAGTCAGAAGGTACCACAGATTGTCCCACCATGTGGGCACTGGAGGAACATCTAGGTTGTTTCTCCTTTGGGACTAGCATGAATAAAGCTGCCACGAGCACTCACACACAGGTCTGTGGGTAAATGGAAGTCTTTGTTTTTCTAGGACAAATGCCGAGGAGTGCAAGAGCTCAGTCATACGGCAGCTTTGCCTTTATATTTCTATAGAAAACGGTCGATGGCATCCCCCTGACATGAGGGCTGGGAATTCGAGGTAGTGGTGAAATGATCTGACTATCAAATACAAACAATGACTGTTTGCAAAAAAAAGCTCTACCGTGGAATTTCAAGGGCCTGTGTCCCCTCCGGGTGCCCGTGGTCCCTGTCTCCCAGCCGTCCCAGGAACATTAAAATAACAGACAGACAACTAGCAAATGAATACATTCTGGAGACGTGAGGGACAGCACAATGAATATGGTCAACATATCTTCAAAACCTCACAGTTGCTAAGAGACTAGATGCTCATTGTTCTCACCATAAAAAAGAAATAATAGTCATGCGACAGGAGAGCGGTATGACAACAAACCCACACGTCATACACCTTCAACTTAGCCCAATGTTATATGTCCATTACATCCTGACATAAAATTAATTAAAGAACAAACAAAACTCAGCTTCCCTGCCTGTGCTCGCTGGGCAGCACCACTCACCAGACCCAAACCAACCCCGTGCCCAGGACACGCTGGGAACCAAGGCTCGAACACAAAGAAAAGACATTACTGATTAAAGCCTCGTGCGTGGCCCATTCACCAAGTCAGACGCTCACAGACTATAAACATGACGCATCTTGCACGGTTCCGCCTGCCCCTCATAAATACAGAAGAACAATGTCTTCTCTATTGTGGGCAAAGCTGCCTTCTACTTGGGGATGTTTAATATGTAAACAGAAACCAGATAAGGCAAAAGCAAACAGTTGGCATCAACACAGAGAGCACTGTTTACTAGTTTACTGAGGAAGGTGGTTAACTGCCCCCCTTCTTGCCCAGCCACCCCCACCTTGCCCCTAAAAAGGAAATTCTTTTCTTTATTGTTTTTAAGCTCTCTGGAAAGTATTAACGCATTTTAAATCCCCCCAACGGGATATGAATAAGGTTTTTATTATCCACAGGTTTGGATACATAAATCTCCACCAATGAAAATATTAATATATTAGCTGCAAACTATTTTGTTTGGAAAGAGGAAAACCCTGCCAGTGGTCTTCAGGAAAAACCAGAATCCATCTAATAAATTATGCATTCAGAAAGACTTTGGGTCTTGTGACATTCCCAGAATAGTTTGTCCATATTTTTTTCATCAGTCAGAATATTTCTTCAAAACATCTGGTGAAACAAATTCTAAACTCTTACCATCCTTCAAATAGTGAGTGCTTACGGTCAGCTAACCGGTTTCCAAGAGCTGGGAGAGGAGGTCCAAGAGCGCAGTGGGTGCGTCTTAGCAAAAAGACCTACGGCCAATGTCTGGGGGGCCCGAACCCCAGCCTGCAACCAGGCCCCAAGCCCTGTGTCCAGCATGGGGACCCCCCTTCTCCCAGAGGAAGGGGTCCCTTCCCTTTCTTTACACAGAGGTACGCCCAGAGAACGATCAATACTTCAATGAGTGCGATGGGGAGGGAGAGAAGTTTTTGCTCAGAATGTGTGGCTTGGTCTGGCCATCATGCAGAGGGTCTAAGAAGCCATGGTCAGAGGGGCTGTATTTGCAGGGGTGAAGGAAGAGCTCACAGTAGTTCATCCCGAGTCACCCCGAGCCCGGCCCCAGCTCTGTGCATGGGGAGAGACGGTACGTAGATAGAGATAAATACATAAATATCCCCCGGGCAGGGTTGAACAGGTACTGAAATCCTCCTTGGGGAAGATCGTTATGAAAAAACGTTGTGCAAGGTCATGTCCCTAACGCTGTTGTGAAGGATGGACTTCATCACCCCCCTGAGGTTTAAATCCTGGGGTAGGCACCTGCACTGGAACCCCTGTAGTAGGTAAACACAACAGAAATTGTGATGCAGACCCAGAACCATCTATCACCATGTACATCTGGGGAGCGTGCCTCGTCCTGCTCTCCTCTGGGACCGCCCGTGAGCTCAGGAACTTGTCCCAAGTGTTTCGACAGGGCTCACTCAGTCGTCCTAAAAGGGACTTCTACTTTCGTGTCAAATGACTGGTTTCTATGATGCGCACGACTTCACTCTCTCAGTCTGATGGATGAGAACATTCCCAGCAGCCGCACTTGCTTCTCCTCCGACACCGCGTGGAAAGGCCTCTAGCTGGCTCCGTTCTTCATGCACCGTGAATCCAAGAGGGGACCTTCCTGCAGGTTCCCCGCAGCTTCAGCGGACTCAGCATCTCAGTGGAGAACCAGGGCCTGTTCAGTCTCCCCCAGAGCACTGCAGGAGCCGGGTCTCCAGAAACCCGTTCCTGCCCACCTCCAAACTAGTCTCTGCGACATTCTCTTTTCGGAATGTAGATCTAGTGAACTCACTTCCCAGGTCCTAAACCCTTTGATCCTAACTGCCCGGTGTGGCTCATCACAGCCCTGCACAACCAGGGGCCATGTGTTCTGTCCCTCTAGCCTCTCTGTGTCCTCTGAGCTCATGCCGCACAGAACTTCCCTTGGTCCCCTAGACAGACCTCACTCTCGTCCACCTCCGGGCCCTCACTCACTTTGCTTTCTCCACTGGGAGCATAACCCACACATACCCAAACCCCACGGAACATTCTGGATAAGTTCCATTGTTCCCTGCAGCCCACTTTCTCTGGGATGTCCTTTGCACGAACTCCCCCGAGCAGTGCATTTCCTCCACAACAGTGTTTTATTGACTCGATGCAAATCGCCTGGCCACGATCCCCAGGAAAAAGCAAGGCCAGCCTTGACAGGTAGGTGTCATTCTGGAGGGAAGAAAATGAGCGTGTGTGTGCACAAGCCTCTCTCAGATTAATCTTCCCCAGACGTACCCCCTCATGTCCGTGTTCAACTCATAAACATTTCGCCTACATCATAAATTCCCTTCCATGTTTTCTGAGACTCCTCCCAACGCAGGCAAGTCTCTTCCCCACCAGACCGTTCTTAGTTTGCTGTATTTTGCACACACTGTCCTCCCCCCTCCCCACTGCACTTGGCCACCATGTGATTCAGTATTGACCTACCCTGCTCTTTGCCACTTTCTCACCAGGATTCTCTTCCTGACCAGCCAGACCCAGGGACCAGGCCAGAAGCAGGTCCCCTGTCCAGCTTGTGGAGTGCAGATCCGAGGACTTCTTAGTCACCATAACCGTGGGAGCCAATTCTGTATATGCACACGTACATGTATGTCTGTGCTTGTATATCTCTATCCCTCCTGATTTTCTCTCGAGAACCCTAACCCGTACACCCCCTTCCTCTACTTCATCCTTTCACACGTTAAAATATTTACTGTTCTTATTCGATATATAGACATTCGATGTAACCCATGTGGTTCTTCTTGGAAAGAGAGCATGTCTTCCAGTCTCTCATGGATCCCTACAGAAACCAAGCCATTACCGAGTGTGAGGTAGGTTTTATAAACACCCAAAAAGCTTCCACATGCAGCTCAAAGTTTCCCTATGCACCCGGTCAGTTCCATGGAGAGCTGGGAGGTTCTCAACAGACCTGGAAGGTGTCAAGTGTGGCTGGCTGGTCTGGAAGTAGTGAGCACAAGCTCTACGCGTTCAAAGACTGGCGAAAGTGAGTCAGAGATCAAGGCCATAAAAATCAGTCATTCTTTGGCAAAGTGAACCATAACCCATAAGTACGACAGTGAGGAATTCAGTGAGGAAGTTTAGTATGAGGAACAAACATGCGGTGACTTATCAGAGGTATAGACCTGCCCTAGTCTTTGCAGAAGTCGTAGGAAAGAAGCGGGACAATATGGAAGGGAGACAGGAGTGAGGAAATAATAAAACAGCTTTAAAAAATAAATATGAATAGTTCACTTAATTAGTTTCATGGCCTTTCCTGAGAAGATAATTAGTCAGATGGTAAACTGAACCTTCCTCAAAAACTCGGCATGTCCGCACCCTTTGCAAAGACACACACCCTGGGAACAGAAGTTCAAGGCCCAGCATCCTGACAGCACCCAAAATTATGCAAAAATGTGTCCATCATGTGAATAAGAAACATCAGCACCTCCATTTCAACAAATGGTGATTTTTATAGGGAAATTGAAATGAGTAAAATAAAAATGTATTATATGATTTTTAAAAGATTTTAAAAATAAATTAAGGAAAATCTCTCTCCAATCCCAAGTAATGTAGATTGTCCCTCATCAAGAAATCTACCTCAAGATCAGGTATCCGACGAGATGATGTCAGAAATGGAGCCTAAGAACTGGTTATTTCAGGGTATGTTCCTAAATTAGAGTAAATACCTTATTTATCCTTTTGCTAAATATCATTTTTCATTTAAAACCTGAATAAAATGATTATGTTAGCACATACAAAAACACTTCTTTGCCCATAATTGATCCGAATAAAATCAAGAAGAAAGAGATGGAATGTGTGGGCTCTATGCCAAGACCTTCTCTCTACTGCACCTCTTTTCGCTCCCATTTCTTAATAACTTCTAATAAGTAGGGCGAGGGACTTGCCGCTGTCATTCCGAGTGCACTACCTATGTTTAATAAAATTATCTGTCATGCAGGGATGCCTGGGAGGTTCGGTCAGTCAAGCAGCCAACTCTTGGTTTTGACCGGGGTCATGATCTCGGATGGGGTCAAGCCCTCCCATCGGGCTGCACGCTCAGCGGGGAGTCTGCTTGCGATTCTCTCTCTCCCTCGGCTCCTCCCCCAACTTGTGCTTGCTCACATGCTCTCCCTCTCTCTAAAATAAATATATAAATCCTTAAGAAAACTCAGAACGCAGGGCTCCTGAGTTAACCTCTAACTTTTGATTTCAGCTCAGGTCATGATCTCAGGGTCATGAGATCAAGCCCTGCATCAGGCTCTGTGCTGGGAGCAGACCTGCTTGAGATTCTCTCTGTCCCTCTCTCTCTGGCCCTCCCTGCTCACCCACCCCACCTGCCTGTGTGCATGCACTCTCTCTCTCAAAAAAATCACATATCATACAAAAATATCATCCATAGGTGATAGTACAATGCAGAATTTTTAAAAATAGAGCAGAAGTAATCTGAAAGAGAAATGATGGAAGTCATTAACACTCAGAGCAAGCTCTGCTGCTTCTTGGTTTGGTTCTGAACTTTGAACTACTCCAGGATCCACACCTCCACGCTGAAGTTAAGCTACTTATAATAACAAGGAAACACTTCTCATGAAATAATGTATGCCGTGCAAATAATAGGTTAATCCTACAAGCAGTCCCTGATCATACCGGATTGTGTTTTTAGGTCAAAATGCTTCCACGTAAAAGAACATTTGCAGAAAAGACCCAAGCATGTCGCCTAAAAGTCATGACAGCTTGACATTTTAAAAAATTAACCAAAAGTCAAAAAAATATGAAAACGGATTAAAATCTGAATGATGTGCTTTTGCTCCAAATTCGATTCTAACTGTGAGACATTCATATGAGGAATGCAAGTAAATTACCCAAGGGTATTAGAAAGTAATTGCTTATCTAGGAAAGTACTAAACCGATAAAAGACTAGTTTATCCCAAGGTGGGTTCTGAAACCTCCAAGACTGGCAGGCATCACTCTTCTGGGCTTAATACGCCTGTCAATTCCGAGAGTGAGCTTTCCGCCTTAACTTTCCTTCCGACCCAGAGACAATGAAGGGATATTCCAACCTGGCAGGATCAGGTCACCCTTTTACCAACATTGCTACCATTATCACACTATTCTGCACAGAAATATCTTCCTAGCTTTTCTAAGCCAATTACACTTACTAGAAATGTTCATGAAATAAATTGTAAGGGTAAATATGATGAAGCTCAGAGGCATCTTCACTGTCAAAAAAAAATAATAATTTAATGAACTTAAGTGGATTTTTTTGGGGCGGGGGGGTTTGCTGTGGGTTCCCTGGACTTTACGGAAATCCCTCTGGCAGCTTCTTTCACCCAAGCTGCAGCGTCTAGGGACTTTGGTACTTACATTTACGGCATGAAACACTTCAAAGAGTTAACCCTGAATCTCAGCTTGGGGGAAAACAAAAGCTCCTTAAATTAGGAAGATTAAAACTATTAAGTATTTCCTTCTGATTCGTTCGGGAATCCCAAGCTCAGAACTAAATAATACAAACAAATGATCAAGTTAAAAACTAAAGTCGTGGGACACCTGGGTGGCTCTGTTGGTTAAGCCGCTGCCTTCGGCTCAGGTCATGATCCCAGGGTCCTGGGATCGAGTCCCACATCGGGTTCCTTGCTGGGCGGGGAGCCTGCTTCTTTCTCTGCCTCTGCCTGCCTCTCTGCCTGCTTGTGCGAGCGCTCTCTCTCTGACAAATAAATAAATAAAATCTTAAAAAAAACACAACACACAGTCCTCATTATAAAAAAAAGTACTGCTCGCACCCTATTTGCTCTTCCTTTCTGGCTCAGGCTTATATGATCTCGGGAAACTGGGGAAAGTTTTATTTCGGAGGGGGTGAGGCCGGCCCCCTTGCCTGTCCTCTCCTGGGCATGGTGTTTTCACTGGGAGCACCGGTGCAGGCAGGGGCTCAGTGGGGTCACAGGGGAGGGAACAGAGACCCAGAGCAGCCCTAGCCCAGAGAAGGAAAGGCAGCCAGGATTACACTGAATCCTGGGCTGGGCTTTCTGTTGGTTACCTGGGCTCAGAGTTCATGCTGCTGGAATCCTAATATCCTCATAGCCAATAAAGCCACTGGCCACTCCCAATGCCCTTTTCCATTGCCTCGGATTTCCCTTTTCACATAGAAAATCTCTTCCTGCTGAAACTGAAAATGTCTACTGAATGGAATCACTCACACATCTTAGCCAAAGAAAAAAAAACAAGACCCATTTTGTTAATTTTCTTTTTACAAGATCCCTTTTAAAATGTCAGATAATGTAGGGCACTTGGAAGGTGCCCAATCTTACATTTAAACACCTGTACTACATCTGTATCAGGTTCTAGATCTGGAAAGTTTCTGTAGGGTTTCCTATGTTTGTTATTTCGCATTTCAGCAACTGCCCCATGTTATGATATGAGCCTAGTAAATAACATTCTTGTTGGTAAAGCAGGTACGGAAGGAAACACTGTAGCAATCAGCATATGCCAGGTGAGGGGGCCAAGAATACTGTGTTCATGTTTGAACCACCGGGACTCACAAACATGTTTCCGTATTTTTCCTCTTTGGGGCCGGAATATTCATTTCTTTCATTGGATGAACATTCTTATCCTCATAGCCAATAAAGGGTGATTGATCCTTCGTTGATCAATTCCTTCTCTCAAAATGCTTAATTTAATGCCAACCGTGCTTCCCCACACGGGCTCCAGGCCTCGATAAAGCAGGGTTCCCACCCTCTCGTTACTCACGAATAGGGAAGCTTTTAAACAAAAATATAGACTCTGAAAATGGTTCCAAGAGACATGACCATGTCACACTAGGTCCACACTGAGTGACTCGCAGAAGCTATGTAAAGACAAATTTGAACAAACTGTATGTTCGTGATAGAAGGCAGGTCACGTTTTTGTATGTTTTTTGTTTCTTTTTTTATGAGCTGCTAATATAAGATAGGGAGGTTTCACTCAGAAATACTGAGTTTCTACATGTGGCAAGAATTGTGAACACTGAGGGTTCAAAGACGAATGAGACACTGTATTTATTCCAGAGGAGACAGACGTGTTAAGACAAAATTATAGTAATATGAGAACTCATTCTACTGTATGTTACATAGAATGCTAATATGTATCATAACACTGAATATCTAATTATTAATTCTGAGAAAGCAAACTGATATTTTAAAAGGTCTTTTTTTTTAAATACTAAAATGCCGGTGCCTGTTTCAACCGACTGGCTTCATCGGGAATCCTAGACGTGCATTTCAACGAGTCATAGAAAAACGTGTTAACAATTCTGTAAGTGCACTCACTCTCATCAGCATATTGTCTAAGAGGCTTTAGGATCTGGGGGACTTTCATGCATCACACAAATCCCTGTCTAAGGGAGGTGAACTCAGAAGTAATGCAGATACTTAGAGGAAATGTGCCTGTAATGCTAATGAGGGCATGCAAGACAGAGAAATGATAATCAAATAACAGAGTTACTGCTTGAAACAATAAATTAGAATTAAAAACCCAATCTCTAATCAATAAAGCGCCTTCCACAAAAGGCAGACCCATTGGGCTCTCCGGGGTTCTGGGGAGGTACAGAACTGGGCCAAGCAGAAACTTAAAACATGGTGGATTCATGCCAATTAAGCCATAAAATAGATGGTTGTCAGTATGCATAATTAAACCGACTTCTAGATCTTTCAAAATATTCAAAGTTAATTAAACAAAATTAATTTTCTTTGCAACCAGGAGGGGAATGTGCTTGTAGCACCCAAAGTCGTAAAACATGACAATGTCAAATCCGAATTAATTTGAACTTCCTTTGCTGCAGTGAGCTTTTCCTACTGATGCCAGAAGGAAAGGACATTTCTCTCCATGAACCAAGGTTGGGAGAACATTCTTTAAGAAGACAAAAGAACAAATGGTCACGGATGTCTGTCTCCAGGCCCTTTCCTGCACGCTCGTAGCTCGTCTTTTCAAGGTCATTCTATCACACCTGGCAGGACGCTTCTCCCCTGGACTCTTTCTGAACAGGGAGGGACAAGGAGCAGGGATTCACGTGGAGGGCGTGGTTTCAGTTCATCCCTGGGTCCGACCCCTGTGCCGACTCCCAGTGACCTCCCCTCCTGGCTGCTGCTTACTGGAAATGGGCTTCCTGCCCCAGAGCCCACCGGACCATTCACCGAGAACCATCAGCAGACTTGTCCAGCCAGAGCTTCTTTTCCCGGGATGCTAAGTGCTTCCAGCCCACTGTCCCCATTCCAGAAACATGACAGGCAGGTGGCCCAAGTTTAGCCAAACATATGACGAGGAATCTTTCTTCCGAACATCAAGTCGAAGCAGTCTACTGGGCCGTCCAGGCCCAAACCCCAGGGTTTATTTTACTCTTAAGGGATTCCCTGTGAAGAGCGACTCACTGCACCATCAGAATCTTGTCACCTCAACTCTCCAGTCACTTGTAGCTGTCCCCTGCTGCTCACAGGGTTTAAGATCTCTTTTTATTATTAATTTATTTTGCAGAGGCTATCAGCTGGCAGTAAAGTCATGGTGACGGTTTATAGGTACAACTTGTGGGCTGTTCTAAGAGGCTGAGGCATTTGGTGTAAGAGACAATTGGGAATTAAAATCAGTCATCATTGCCTCGTGTTCTGTGTGCCAGGAGATGTTTAAGCAGGTGAGATCCTGAGGGTATGCCTAGAGGACAAACCGTTTCGTACCTGGGTATCCCTGCCTCTCTCCCTCTCACACACACACACATCGCGCACACATCGCGCACACATCGCGCACACGCAATACTACGCATGACCCAACAGGTCATCAACAACAGCATGGCGTCACGATGTGTAATTATCACCCAGTACCTTCCAGTGATGCTGACATCCTGGGGGTGCCACTCCAGATAAGAGGGTTAGATTAATCTCATCTATCTAAAAGCTAAGGCTCTAGATTAGCCCTCCAGTAATATTCCCCAAGTAAGTACAGGAGTGTTTAGGACTTGTCACAATATCTAGCTGTAACCAGACTTAGCAACAACCTTGTGCCGAGTGGTTGTAGAGATGCTTAGTTAGGCACACGTGCACACACATACGCCTGTGCACACACTCCTATGGGATCTCATCTACAAAGACAGGCAGCTGATGTACCTCAAAATAGCCTAAGACCACTATTGACTCTGGATTTATAGTGAAGAGAAACCGAATCTCTTAGTTTCTTTAATCAGGAAATGTATCATTTGCGAAGAAGACGACCTTGCTCCGTAAACTCGTGGGACCACATGGACCATGCCTGTCAAAGGGATTGCTGAATCCCACTGTGTAAGGAACAGTCCCCAGGCCACCCAGAGCGGGGGACTGTGACCTAAGTCTCCTGGCTAGTGGGAACTCTGATGTATTCTACTAACCAAAGGGCGGAGTCCACCCGGGGAAAGGAGAACACCTTGCTGACCCTAGAAACTGCGTAAAGCCAGACAATCACAAGGCTCTTAGCTCAGGGGGAGAAACACAATACAGTATCAGCTTACAGGTAGGCCGCAGGGAAATTCATCTGGGGGTGTTCTGGGTGGGCAAATATCTGCCCTCAGAGAAATCATGATCACGGCCAGCCTTCCTTCGGTTTTAGAGGGTTAAATGTAGACTCCGCGGGTCCTTAGGATATTTCAACTAAAGAATTAACGTAAAAATGGTCCCAGGCTGGTCCGACTCCTGGAACATTTCAGCAAAGCAGAAGGAGGACAAATGTCTGCAGAAGGCTAACCCTCCATTCAGGCTCCTCAAGAGTGTCCCCGCCTGGCCCCGCAGGACACCAAATCACACCCCAAGGACAAAGACACAGAGAAATAATCCCCTTTGGGCAGACATAATAAATGGCACTAGTAGAATCTCGAATCCTTCAGATAATGCAACGACTGGTTCTGAACGGTATAATGAGCCTGATTAAAACAATGAAACGTACTGGAAACACGATATGAGACGAGAACAAGGAATAATATTTAAGAAAAAGCAGATGTGGAAAAGAACAAAGAACTCTTAGAAATGGGAACAAGATCGTTGAAATGACAATGCATGCGCGAAACATCACATTCATCAGGGCTCAAAGACGGGTTAGTAAACTATAAGAGAGCAGCAGAGAAATCGTCCAGAATGAACCACCCAGAGACTGAGATGGAAAATATAAAAGACAAACTGGGGGAGGAAACAGACAAGGGACAGCAGGCATCGAAACGAGTTCCAGAAAAAAAGAAAAGGGGACCGAAGAAGAAGGAGAAGAAGGAGGAGAAGGAGGAGGAGAAGGAGGAGAAGGAGGAGGAGGAGGAGAAGAAGAAGAAGAAGAAGAAGAAGAAGAAGAAGAAGAAGAGGAAGAAGAGGAGGAGGAGGAGGAGTGGGGGGGGAGGAGGAGGAGGGAGGAGGAGGAGGAACATTCACAGGGATGATGGCCAGTAATTTTTCAAATTTCAAATAGGTTTTTAAGTTTGGTAAAATAAATGGATCTGATGACTTACAAGTGAAAGTCTCAAATAGAATAAGTGAAATGAAATTCATATGCATAATCACTGTAGCAAAACTAGAAATCTAGACACACACACGCACGTGGGCTCCCACATACACCAATGCTTATTGATTTATCCATTTTATCCCACGACTCCTATGTGCTACTGATGGTGCCAAGGTCTAGGGCATCAAGCTGAGTAGGTCCTGGTCTCCAATCCTCGGATACTGGCTTTCTGAATGCAGACAGCCATGCACAGAAACACCACCTGGGTCATGAGGGATCCCACAGCAGAGGTGTGCACAGAGCCCTGCAGGTGGGAAGATGGGAAGGTTACCTCCTGGTGACCACAAAGGACAGAAGCAGGCCTCAGGGAAAGCTTCAAAGGACTCTCAGAGGAATATCTGAACAGAAAGGTCTTCTAGGTGGAGGAGAATCCATGCAAAAGGAAGGGTGTGACGGGGATCATTCATTCTTCTAATCATTGAATGTGTTTGTGCAGATTCATGACACGTGCCCTTACTGGAGGACAGAAGACTAGGCGGGAACAGGTCACAGGTTGGCCTGGACCGGAGAAGCCAGACATATGGATACGTCATTTCTATAGACAGGCTGAATTCCTGAGAAAGGATGGCTTTAGGTTTTAGAATTTTTTCCACCATGAAAACTCCAAACCTCAGTAATTCCAGTACAGAAAACAGGTAAAACAGTGAGGCGCTGGGAGCCAGAAATCCCTGCTCTCATGATTGCATTTTGCTTGCGGATGTCTTTGTTAGGTCCGTCTCAGGGCACCGGCATTTCCTACTTGAGCAGCACTGTTCAAAGAACGGTAGTGTCTCCATTTGTCTAAGTGGTTATGGCTGCCGTCCATGTAATTTGTTCTGTAATTCAAAACTTTACTGAAATATGCTGTTAAAAATACTTCACCATTGATTGATCGGATTTTCCAGGTGGACAGTCATCTGAGGTATGAATAATGGTGATTTTGTCTAATCCTTCTTGATAATGTTTATTGCTTTCCATTTCCTTCCTCTAACACAATGCTTAAAAATGTCTGAATCTATTTCACAACTAAATGTGATGTCCACTTAAGATAATTTTGTGTGTGTGTATGTTCATGTGAAAGATTCCTTTCACTACTATAAAAGACAGATTTTGGGGGGTGCTTAGGTGGCTCAGTCGGTAGAGCACCCAGCTCTCGGTTTTGGTGCAGGTCCTGAACTTGGGGTAGTGAGATCGAGCCCTGTGTTGGGCTCTGTGCTCAGTGCAGAGTCTGCTTGTCCCTCTCCCTCGGCTCCTACCCTGCTTTCTCTCTCTCTCTCTCTCTCTCTGGAATAAGTAAAATCCTTAAAAAAAAAAAAAAAGCCTCATGTTCCACAGATTAATACCAACAAGGTGTATATCCCAGTAACTCGTTTCAAAACAAAAACAAAGGAGCACCTGGGCGGCTCAGTGGGTTAAGCCTCTGCCTTCGGCTCAGGTCATGATCGTGGGTTCCTGGGATCGAGCCCCATGTCCAGCTCGCTGCTTGACAGAAAGTCTGCCTCTCCCTCTCCCTCTGCTCTGCCTCTCCCATGGCTCATGCTCTCTCTCAAATAAAAAAATAAAATCTTTAAAACAAAAACAAACAAAAAAACAGATTTGGAGTTGACTGTCATTATCTTTTGGCACCTTCTAAAATGGTCAATTGATTTCTCTCTTTTTTCTTATTGCTGTGACATATACTAATAATCAAAGTTCCTGATATTGATTACTGAGTCTCTTTTAATGGACTGTATTTGCTAATGTTTTATTTATGCCTCTCTATCTACAAGTCAGATAACTGTCTATGCTTTTCTTGCATGGGCATATCTTTTGATGTGTTACCAGCATAGATATGCTGGATTTTTAATTTTTCTAAAAAAATTTGACAATGGGAGTAGTTTTAAAAGAAGAATACAGAGACAGACAATGTGTCACCCTCCAACATGAAAAAAGCAACTTTGTGACTTATTTACTTCAGATCATTGTTTTCAACCAATTTCACAGAAATTTGTAACATCCCCATGTGGACACATTATTTTACCTCCTTATCAAACGAAATAAGCATGACCAATTTCGTGTCTCTCTTTTCACCCTATCTTAATTTTTTTGAATTATAAACATATACCTCTATAAAATATATAAACTATATAATGTTATTACTTAACATTATACAAATGTGACTTATCTTGCACCATTTAGCAAATTGCTTTGCAAACTCAACTGTAGATATATAAGAGCTATTCCTACATATAGTTGGGTTCCTTTTCCTAGACTGTTACTCCACCATAACCAGACCTGACTGATTTCTTTGTTTCCTAAATGCAGTAATTTATTTTCTTTTCTAATCATTTTCCAGTTTTGGAAATGTGTCAGTGAAGACCATGTACATGTTCTTCTTTCCTCCTCCTCGCCGTCGTCTTCTCCTTCTCCTTCCCTTTCCCCTTCCCCTCCTCCTCCTTCCTTCCTTCCTTCTTTCTTTCTCTCTCTCTCTTTCTTTCTTTCTCTTTCTTCTGCTTCTGCTTCTCCTGCTGCTTCTTCTTTCATGCACGTACATGTGGGTTTCCCTAAGCCACAGTTTCTTGGCTTTGGGACGGCTGACATTTTGGGTCAGGTCTCATAATTCTTCATTGTGGGGCCATCCTGTGGAACATAGGGCCTCTCCTCAGAAAATGCCAGTAGTAATGTCCCCAAGTGTGACAACCAGAAATGTGTCCAGATATCACCAACAGTCCCTGTGATTTGTATCAACCTACGATGATAGGGTTGTGTACATGTCCAACTTTACCATCTACTACAAAACGGTTCATCAAATTGGTTTTAGTAGTTTAAACTCTCATCAGGAGGGTGTGAGTGGCTAGCTCTTTGTGTTACCTGATTTTTCTTATTGTTGCCAATGTTCTCATTTTGAAATGGTATCTAGCTATGCTTTCCATTTGCATTTACTTAATTACTTGTGAGAATGCACATCTTTCTGTAGGTTTACTGCAAATCTGGGGTTTCTCTTCTGAATATGCTGCCTTCTCAAAAAGGAACGGGAATTTTTTCATTCTTTACTTTTTGCACGGATTTAAACAATTTTCTGTGCTTTGAAGGTCTGGAGGTACATGCTTAGGAATTTCCTGCATGCAGCTCCTTCTGTGTTTGGAAATTGTCCTGGTTCTTCTGTGGTTATTCATCTCACTTGACTTTTCATTTCTTCTAGAGTCAGTTTCATATTTGCATGAAGGATTCTTATTCATTTAGTGTCACCACCTTTGTGGTTATACATATGCTGGTTTCTAGCACCAGGGGTCAATACTTAGTTTTCTAGTGGTGTTTTCATTAGCCTTCACTTCTGGATTCAGTTTCTAATTTTATTCTATTGCATATGAAGAATATGCCCTGTACATTTTCTTAATTTGGTGCCTATTCACCTTTACTCTATGGCCTAAGAGATGATTAAAATCTTTATCATTTTATTTATTTGTTATTTATTATTTGTTTATTTCATCATGGTAAGTGGGCGGCGCCCCTTCACCTCTGCCCCCCCCCAACTTACCTCCCCTCTGGTAAGCAGCAGTTTGTTCTCTATAGTTGAGTCTGATTTTGGTTTCTCTCTCTCTTTTTTTCCCCTTCACTCATTTGTTTCCTAAATTCCACATATGAGAATCATACAGTATTTGACTGACTTATTTCAGTTAGCATTATACTCTCTAGCTCTACCCGTGCTGGTGCAAATGGAAAGATTTCATTGTTTTTTACGGATGAGTAATACTCCACTGTATGCACGTGTGTGTGCACACACACACACACACGCACACACACACTATTTTTTATCCCTTCATCTATCGGTGGACACTTGGGCTGCTTCCACAATTTGACTGTTGTAGATAATGCTGCAATGGACAGAGGTACATGTATTCCTTTGAATTAGTGTTTTTGTATTTTTAGGGTAAACACCCAGTAGTGTACTTCTTGGACTGTGGGGTAGTTCAATTTTTAATTTTTTGAGGAAACTCCATACTATTTTCCACAGTGGCTGGACCAGTTTGCATTCCTAGCAACAGAGCATGAGGGTTCCTTTTTCTCCACAGTCTCCCAACACTTATTTTTTCTTGGGTTTTTGATTCTAGCCATTCCGACAGGTGTGAGGTGATATCTCGTGTACTTTTCATTTGCATCTCCCTGATGATGAGTGACGATGAGCATCTCTTCGTGTGTCTGGTGGCCATCTCTTTTGGAGAAATATCTGTTCGTGTCTTCTGCCCATTTTTAATTGAATTATTTGTTTTTTGATGATGAGTTTAATGAGTTCTTTATATATTTTGGATACTAACCTTTTATTGGATATGTCATTTGCAAGTATCTTCTCCCACTCAGTAGGCTGCCTGTTGGTTTTGTGGATTGTTTCCTTCGTTGTGCAGAAACTTTTTATTTTGATGAAGTCCCAATATCTTCTTTTTGCTTTTATGTCCCTTGCCTCAGGAGACATGTCTAGAAAAATGTTACCACAGCTGATGTCAGAGAGAAGACTGTGCTCTCTTCTAGGATTTTTATGGTTTCAGGTCTCATACTTAGGTCTTTAATCCATTTTGAGTTTATTTTTAGATATGATTTTTTTTAGTAAGTGTCTAAAACACAGTATTGATGTGAAAAGCTATCATTTGCTTGCCTGATATATCTTTGCTCTTTATTTTACTTTCAGGCAATTTAAACTCAAAAGCAAATGCAGCTTCAGGCCCATTCACTTTCTATGAATCTTATTTTATGGCACTGCTATTTGCATGGGCCCTCACGTTAAATCTACGGATCTGCCCTCACACCCTCCTTTTACCCAACAAACTACTCCGTTCTTCCTTTCAATTATTCATATATTCAAGACTTTCTATGTATTACAAGTTTTTCTCACATATGTTAACATCTACTCAAGGTGACCTATCCAAATACGAAACTTTCCCTTTTCTAGACGAAAGCCACAGTGCTGCTCAGGCATAAAGTATGTGGGATTAGATATTTTAATACTGTAGGATATGAAGTAATCTATATAGCACTTTATGTGACATTCATATAGAAAACGGCATGTGATACAGTACATGGTATAACCCTATAACAACACAATTTGCTAATAACTACGTCAGTGCCATCACGGATGTGACATTCCCTCTCTTTCGCAAGCTTCTCGTCCCTGTCTCCTTGGCGGTCCTCCCCTCCAAGGCCAGGGAGAGGAGACAGCCTCGCCGTGCTTGTCTGGAAGAGCTGCCGTGGAACACAGCTGAAAAGAGATCGGCTGGGGGACGACAGAGGGGCTTTCTAAAATGACCGACGGGGGATGGAAAGTTCTGGAACTCTCGCACAGCTGTTTCAGAGACAGCTCCTCCTGGGCAAGTCCTGGCCACTGCCCCGCAAGTGTGTCTGGTGGAAAGAACTTGATGGGGAAAGAAGGCACAGCATTGAGAGCTCGCTGGGTTCTGAGCCGGACAGAGGTCTTGCCTTCGACGTTCCAGAACTCAGCATTCTCTGCATTCTCTGCACTTCCTTGTCAGTGGAAATGGCAGGAGAGGTAGCCTTGTGGGGTAGCCCCAAGGACCCAGGTCGGGTTTAATTTCTGTGATGTGTCCAACACGTTCCCACCATGGCCCCGAGAAGTGTCCCTGCCGTCTTTGGGTTCATTTCCATACAGCAAAGTGTTTGCCCTGCCTGACTTTACCTGGTCTCAGAGGGAAATTTGCAAACCGTCATGAATTTTGTGAAATATAAATACGTTTCCAGGTAAGAAGGTCTTATCTGAGAATCAACTCCACAAGCTCGGGCTTTACTTAGGGCTCTCGGGGAGCCTGGGCAGGTTGGCGCAGCCCCTGAGCCTCGGAGACGGTGGCTCTCATTAGAGCGTGTCCGAATCCCGCAGCCGTGAGTCCCAGCGCCCAGACCATACTCGGTCCCACGATCCCAGAATCTCTGGCAAGTCCCCAATGGGTATGAGACATTGCTGAATCAGACAGAGTTCTCCTGCCCTCTCCCAAGGAAGGCACGAGAGGGGAAGAGGCTAAAATGCAAACATAACTCATCGTCCCTCCCTCCTCACTTAGGAGTGCCACTGGTGTGTTTGCCAAGCGCCAGGCGTCCCCGTGCAGCCTGTGCCCTTCAGGGAAGGGACAGACCTGGCAGAAGTGAGCCCCCATCAGCGTTCGTTTGCGGAACAGTCACTACTTCTCTCCAGAAAGTGCATTAGAAAAACAACTCCTGTTTCTTTTCTGCATGTCTGTTGGTCTCCAGACACCTGTCCCACGGGTCCCGCGTGTCCCCACAAACTTTCCCCCTCAGCTGGCATGTCTGCTTCTCTGTTTCTGATGCCTTCGCCCTCCTGGGGTGCCTATGTCCACCTGCGGGCTCACAGCTCCTGCTCCCTGCCCCTCACAGCCGGGACAGCCTCCTCACCTGCCCCGGAGCCCTCAGTCCGATGCTCATGACACCGCTCACTCTGTCACTGAGAAGCCCCTGCCGATGGCCTGGATTGTGAGCGCTTTGAGTGGCCTCTGAGTAGAGACCGTGTCCGTTCCTGTCATCTCACAAATGAGCGCTGTGCCTGGGGCCCCGGAGACGATGCTTCCTTTTGAACGAGTGAGGGAAAGACGAGGGGAGACCTGAGTCTCCTGGGACTGGCTCCCCGCAGCCTCCGGGTGGCGGGTCTTCTGGGCTCCCTGCCCTCCCCTGGCCTCCCTGGAGGCCGCTAGGATGCCTCTGCCCATTTTGGCTTGGAAGAGCCCGACCGGGCGCTGCCGGAGTGCAGGCCTAGGTGACAAGGAAGACCGAGGCTTGAGCCATCTGGGTGGGCGGCTGTGTGCAGGCTTCAAGCCGTGGCAGCTGCCGCGGCCCAGCCACAGCAGCAGGGACCCAGCAGAGGCCCCGCAGGCGAGGCCAAGAGGTGGGGGTCCACTTTGCTTGCTGGGGCGTCCAAGCATGGTGAGCAGGAGGATGTGACTTCTGCTTTAGAAAGAGCCCCTGACCGCAGAGCTGGGAGCGGGGCATGGAGGGGCCAGTGGGCGTGAGGAAGCCCGAAAGGAAGGCTTGAAGAGCTTCAGGTAGGCGAGTCTGGGCACCAAGTCCGGGCTGTAGTGGGAAGATGGGGAGAGGGAGCCGGGTCTGCTGTGCAGGTAGGGGGCACGGCGGGGACTGGCCCACAGACGGGTGCGGGAGCGAGCAGAGTGAAGGTCAACACCGCAGGTTCTGAGAGCCCCCTACAACCTGTGGCGCACCCCCCGGCAGGCGAATGGCTAAGCCCTGGTGCATCTCTCCAGCCCACTCTCCCTTTGCTGCATTGTGATTCCTGAAAACAAACACCCTGCAAGAACTTCATGGGTTTGCAGGTGAGTCAAAGCCCGGAGAAGGTGCCCCAGAAAAGCCAGGACCGGTGGGAGCACTGGCATTCCAGAATGAAGCATGGCCCCGTTCGTCTTGCGCTCCCCGTCCCTGCCCTCGGGGGACCCTGGGGCTGACACTCGGCTAAGCCTGCAGAAGGACAACCTGTGCCCTTCATTCAGCGCATCCTGGAGACCCCAGGACTCCAGCCCCCTTGCTGGACACATGAGCTTTCTTAGCCGCTGGGAGTCAAGGAAAGGGAGGTCACGTTCAGAAAACCAGACCTGAGCCGTCACTTACTTGCTAAGAAAAGAGAACAGGAAAAAGTGAGGCTGAACCCCGCGGGGTGGGACACATGGATTGGAACAGACTTGGGGCACTGACCACGGCCCAGCAACCTGCACTCGGGGCAGAAGGTGTGAAATCGGGATCGTGCCACACGGCAGGCCGCGTCGCCCAGGATGGCCCAGCGATGTGCACCCACACCGCAGCTCGCCAGGGGGGTGACACCCATCCTCCCAGAGCCCCTTGGTCCCCGTAAGTGACCAGGCCTCAGTGCAACCATCAGAGCCATTCTTCCCTCGGGGTAGCAACCCATGGACAGCCCCACAGCCCTGTCTGCTCTGGTCCCTGTGGGCGCTGACCTCCCTTCCCATCCTCTGGCTCCTCCCTCGGCCACGGAGGGCTCCCCGCGGCTCCTTGGAGGCTCTGCACCGTCCCATCCCCGGTTGCTCCAGCAGATCCTTCTTCCTCCGATTGCACGCTGGCCCGCTGACACCGGCCGGCTCAGCGACCACCCGCCAGAACCTCCCCCTGCACTCCGAATCCCGCATTCCCAGTCCCCGTCCGCACGCCCTGCCTGCTTCCTCCCACAGCACCGAGCACCCGCACACTCTCCAATTTCCTTGCTCGTGGCACCCACCGCTCCTCGTGGGTCCCTCTAGGGGAACTTGAGCTCCAAGAGGGCGCGGACGCCTGTCTCGGTCGCTGGCAAATTGGCAAAGACTGGAAGAGCTCTCAGCACAGAAGAGGGTCTGAGTACACGCATGTCAGCTCTGGGCTATGTGTTCTTGTCCCCAGAAACACTGCTTGGGCTTCAAATAAAGACGTCCAGAGTGATGTCATGTCTCTCCTTGTTTGGGTTCATTTCCCACAACCTGGGGCTTTCCGGCGCGGCTCCCGGGGTGTTCATTTTCGGAGCTGGCTGCCCTTCTCTGTTCTGACACTGGGGTCTCTTGTTGCTGGACTCTGTCAGCGAGAGCCTTCCTACGGAATCCTGGAGGAAGCAGCCTTTCTGCCGCCTGCCGCTGGTCATCTAGGGCCATCAAGTCAAGACCTATGTAGAAATACGCCCAGTTACCTCTGGGTTTAATACACAGAGCGTGGTCCAGGAAGGACGTTGGCTGCCTCTGTCTTCCCAGCCGGACCCACAGGTCAACTGTGGGGTGTCTTGGGGACTGCGGTCGGGTACATCGAATCGGAGATGTGGGGAGCTGGTGGCGTGACTGCCCCGGGCAGCAGCCGTGCGGGGCGTAGGGAACAGAACCGGCCTGAGGGGTCGTTGGCATCAGAGAAGGGAAGGCATCCAGGAGGCTCAGGGAGCTTCGGGCAGGGGTGCGGAAGGCTGGGGTTGCCGGGGGAAGGGGTGCAGAGGTTCGAGGGGGCTCCCCAGAAGCCCAGAGCGGGTCATGCTCGGTTGGAGAGGGCTGGCAGATCGCCCGGGGCTCCGGGGGCCTCGCAGATGCACCTTCTTGCATTTGCTTCACGTGTTCGTCCCAGGGCGCCCATGTTTTAACACGCTGATTCCCGGACGGCAACCCAGCCTTGACCGCTGGCCGAAGAAGGTGCAGCCGCTGTGTGGGGAGGCCTCCTGCTGCCAAGAGCTTTCCCAGAAGAGACACCACAGTCAGAACAAAGCCAACAAAATGTCACGTAACAGCTCGCAGGTCAAGGCCTACACCTCGGTCCGGAGCTCGGTCTACACCTGCAGGCCAGGAAGGACCGGCTTGGGCGTCGGTCCTGTAACATACCAGGGCTCACGGCTCTGCGCGTCCACTCGTGGTGCGGTTAGCAGAAAGTCCTGCCCTGGCGGACTCCCCAAACAAGCAAAAAACAAGGCCCAATGTACTTGGCCCGAATCCTGGAAATCCTGGATCTGCAAGAAGGCAGGGACTGAGAGGGCAGAGGGGGCAGGGAAGTGGGTGAGCAGAAGGGGAAGTGAAAGTGGGGAGGCTTGGGGTCACGGTGGGGGGAGAGCGGTGGGGTG